>JAUEJG010265760.1:0-15589 GCA_032274985.1 Desmognathus aureatus | reverse complement strand
GGTGAGGGCTCAAGCCAAGGAGTGGCTCGAGGGCCAGCTGACCACCCGCGGGGGTGTCGGCCCCTCCCGACCGACGACCCCCACAGGGGGTGTGTATGTGCGAAAAGGGCCGGTTGCTACCGCGGGCCCCTCTTTTGTCACACTTTCAACATTCAGCCCACTACTGCTGCAACTAGAAGGAAACTGCTGCAAAGTAACCAGTGAAATTAACATAAACTAACATTTTAGCCAGGTTCTGGGGTCACTCGAATTCTTTTACACTTGCAGAGTTTTTAGCTGCTCCCAGAATGCCCCTTCCTGTGATGTCCATGGAGGGGCGGGTCAAGACACAATGCCACTTCCTGTGATGTCCATGGCGGGGCGGGGCGGGTCACGACACGATGCCACTTTCTGTTATCCTAATGATTTTGGTGAACCTATTCCAGTGTACTCGAAGAAGAGAATACATTTTGTTAGATCTAAACTACTTTTTTTCCAGCTAGTTGTCATTTAGCTTGTTTACCTCCTGGTCCTGACAAAAATAGATTGTGTCATGTCTTTACTCCGGGTCATGTCTACATTTGTAGGGTATCCCATCTTATCTTTTTTTTTTAAATTATTTTAACCAACTGCTACTTTGTTCGAGTCATTTTAACCAAATTTTTTTGTATTTCAGATGAATGCATGTCAACCGGGTTTTTGTTGACATGCACTTATCAGGAATACATTTATCTAGACGTGCAATAATATGTTTTTGTCATTCACTGTCTGGGGATGGAATAGCTTTTTTTTTCTTTTACAAATGTAATTTTGATACGCATTTGTGCACTCAACAAAGTTTCTTGTTAAGATTATTGCATTCTACTGAAAATAAAGAGTAAAAAAAACATTCCATCATTTATTTAGGATACTAATGTCATTCGACAGTAAGTGCTTCAATTACAAGACGTATAACCGACTGGATGTGCCAGCGACGTGGACTCTGGAACATTTACACTGCCTGTTATAAGGATTTTGGTACGCTCAAGAGTCTAAATGCAACTTGGAACATTTCGTATGTTGTGGTGATTCACTGTTGGACTATAAAGTTTCTTACTGACAAGAGCCCTCTTTACCATTAGATTGGTATATATGTGAAACCACTTAGCTGTCAGGTGTGCAAAGGGTCTCTGTATTGATGTGAACGCCTGGGTGACCAATAGCCAGTTTAGCTGCTAAGTGTGCACCTATTTACAAATGCAAGTGGTGGAAGCTTGGAGTTCCAATAAGCGAACAGCCTCATTAGGACTGCGACAAACTCGTGGAGTCTGTCGCATTCACTATCGCAGATGCTATCACTGGCGGTGCAGGCCACTCCATGGTGGACCAACTACTGTATATATGGCATGGATACTGCCTGTTTAAGGTAGCCTGGTCATCATGGCTCCGCCGTCTCTCCAGCGATGCCTTATGCGTGCAGCGATAGCTCTCCTGGGGCAGCCCAGTGCTTGTCAATGGGACGTGCTGGGCTGCCCCAAAGGTGCCATGGCTACACTGGTACTGGTTTTATTTTCTCACCTTTATGTGTGGACTTCCGCCTAGGCAGCGGGAACCTGTTCCCACCACCGACGGTGTCTTCACATAAGGGCCTGCCTCTGGTAAAACACTACAGCCCCGAGAAATGGCGATAGTCGTACTTCGGGGGCTATATAAATACCTCGTAACATAACATAACATAACAAATACTTTTTAGAAGAACCCGGAAACATAGAGAATCCTACCAGGATAATTATACAAAATATACTGCTTATGATTCGCCTCCTAAAGCACCCACACATGCCCCATATTGACTGATATTACATTTAATTCTCATTTCTATTACAAGGTGCAGTACAAACATGATTGAAACATTACATATGAAAACGCACTTAAAAACATGATGCCGATCCCATGCACACCACACCTAAACTCAGCTTAAAACCGATCAGCCATGGGCAGATTGACTAATCTGGAAGGGAGTTTGAATTCCCAGTGGGCTGCCACATAGCTGTGGGGAGTCATAAATCCTGACGTGCTGTGGGGAAGCAGAGACTTTAGACACAGGGCCAGCGTGTGTGTGTGTTGGGGAGGGGAGGGATGGGATCTATCCTTTAAGCCTGTATTTTCTTTCTTCCACTTGTTTACACTCTTTTATTCCTGTCTTTCCCTTGATTTCACTGTTTTCTCTCGATTCCAATGTCTTTACCTCTTTTCTTGTCCTTATTTCCAATGCTCTTTATTTCCCTCTTCTCTAGCCATTGTTTCCACCTTTCTTCCTTCCCTCATTTTTCTTTTATTCTTTATTGCCTTTTGTAGTTTCAAATGCATTTTTTCTTCCTTTTTCTCTCCCACCCCTGCTCTCCCTTTGCCGTCTTCCCTCCATTTTTTAAAAACATTCCTTCTTCCTCGATTTCATTCCTCTCATCTTTTTCCCTCCACTCCTCTTGCACTACTCATCGTGCCTTTCACACCATTCTTTCCCGTTCCTCCCCTTCCTGTTTCTCACCTTTTCCCCCCGCACACTCCTCTCCTCCTGTTTCACTACTCTTCCTTTTTCTTTCTTCACTGCTCCTCCCTCTCCTCTTTCTTCCCCTTTCCTTGCGTCTTTTCCTCTCATTTCCCCCCTCTACCCCATTCCATGCTTCTCCTCTCCCCGTTCCTCCTCTCTGTCCTCTATCTTTACTCTTCTCTTTTACTCCACGAGGAAAGGAGAGGTGAGAAAAGGCTCTAACAACGCTCATTTTCTCTACTCCAATTCTCCCCTCCTCCTTATGTGACAAACTAGGTAGGCCACAGTTGAACTTGAAGCAATGTGCCTGACACATGATAACTCCAGCCTGCTCCATTATCCTCATATTATACAGAAAAGGGTTGGGGGGAGTGGAAGCAAATACTGCGGCACGGGTACTGCACTTAAGGTTATGTTACGCTCTCACCACCCGTTCCCAGGCAATGATGGGGGTACTTTAAAAAAGAACCATGAGGGGGTCACAGCCCATGGGAAAGCCAGTGCGATGGTGTCGTTCGCAGGAGTCTAGAAGTGTCCCGTTGCATTTCAGGAACCATCCGACAGTTGGTAAAAAGTGAAGTTAAAGTGCTGGCATGGACTACTATCGGATGGGCAATCTTCAGATTTTTTTCCAGGGCTGTCTTCAATTCCTAGTCCGCCCCTGTGACCAGCACTTGGGAGCAAATGTCATCTGGTGATTACACACTGCTGTCCACCTTAAATGGCCACTCAGAAGAGCTACCAGATGACCCCAGTGAAGGGATACAGGGGTCAAGGGATAATGCAACTTGTGTTCTGGACATCAGGTGCAGAATGACCTTGGTGCTGAAGATCTGACCAACTCTCAGAAAAGTGTGCATTGTCTTTGAAGTCAGTCACTGCGGCAACAGCCCAAGCTTTGTTGAGCTGAAGCAGCTGTGCAGTTCCCGCAGAAAAGGCCCATCACCATGAACTCTGACCCGCTCAAGTCCTGAGGTGCAATAAGAGTCAGATACTGACCACTATAAAAGGTGCCAACCAGCAGGAATCTCCGGCCAGCTTTGGGAGAAAGGGTTGAATGTTCACAGGGTTATGCTGGGATTGCCAGAGGAGAGCATAGTGTTGGGACTGACAGAGGTGAACGTTGTTTGGCTTCGCAGAATTAAGTGTTGCGTTTGTGTCTGAACGATTTTAAATGCATGGACAAATACTACCGTTTGTAGCAATGTGTAACCTGGTTTGGAGCGGCTGCATTTGCTATGAACCGGTTTTTGGCAATGTGACACTATTACCTCACATAGCCAGCCATTCCTTTATGATTTATCTATCGACATTCAGTGGAAGACTGTAACCATAATAGACCTAGCTGCACCTTGCAGATACTACAATATTTCCTTATACCACAACACTAAATGCCTGTAGGTGACCAAGTTATGGGTATAAATTAAAGGCCCAATTTACAAAGCAGTTACGTTTGAGTACACGTTTGCTGTTTCCCATTGGAGTCAATGAGGAAACAATAGACGTATACTCATACGTAAGTGCTTCGTGAATCGGGCCCATAGTGCATTATTAGGTTATATGATATTTTCCTCCAAAAGATAAAGGAAGAGTACACCAATCAGATTCAAAGCAGCCGAACGCTATCCAAGGAAACACAAGGATCACTGAACACTCTCACCCATGCAAGGAAACCTTTTTTATTATAAGCAAACTTAATTTAAAAAAATAGTTCTGCAACCTAACATGGATCTCTGTCCAAAGAGCGAGGCAGTGAGGCCACCCACCCAAAAGCAGTAACGTTTATTGGTTATTCAGGAAGCAGCAGAAGGCTTTACTGGGAAAAGAACATTTAATTGACGAGTTTGGCATTGATAATGAGTTGTTCACAATATAAATTAAAGGTATTTGTTGACACGATGGTTGTCTCTTTCCAGTGTAACAACTTGAAATAATGGGACTGATTGTAAGACAAAAATGAAACCCAAAAATGTGCTTAATTTCTTTAAAAACATGTTATCCCTTGCTCTTCTGCAGCTGTCTTGAAGAGGTACAGAAAACATGCTGTGCATCTCAGTCGCCAGCATAATGACACACAGCTTCTTTCTCCATGGAAGCGGAGCATGTACAATTCCAGGTTACATGTGGACCTCCGTTGGCATGTCCAGCAATGAATAAAATTGTTGAGCTATTGTTTTAAGCATGGCCCATTATACACAGATACTGAGACAGTGAATTACCTTGAGCCATATGTCCAGCGATGCGAAGTGATGACACCCTACGGTGGCATGTCTGCCGATCACAACCTGTCGAGACCCACGAGTACTGTAGTAGGACCCGGAAACAATGTGCCCAGTGATGGTGAGCTGTTGAGACTATGCCCTTCCATAAGCCAGTGCCTGGAGATCTTGCATAAATATCTGTGCCCAGCTGTGACCAGACCGTGTATTCAGACCCCTCCAGATGGTAACATCTAAATGCGAATGGCTGGAGAGATGCTCCTCAATGGTAAGTTCAGTAACAACTGGAGACTGTCGATTCACTGCACATGTTTTGTGGTTTCAATACGAGGAGGTTCTGCCTCATCTTTGCCCCACTGAGGCTTTCACTATCTTTGGGAGGTGATTGCACACCCTGTTGCCCTGAGTTGGTTCTGGTGATGCCAGCGGTCCATATTATGGCTTTGTTGGGGGTGAGGGAGCATAGAATAATTGTACCATCAAAGTAAAACACACCACCCCTCACTCTGTGCATTTATTCACGTGCTTCTGGTCTCTGCTGTCTCCTCTGCCGGCACAGCAGAGTGGGCGCACGATCCTGGTGGTACCTTCTCATTGTAGAGTTTGCGAAGACTTTGATCCAGCAGGTAATCCACAGATCTGCAAGAAAGAGAAAGGAGTTACAATCCAGAAACAGTGCATATCAACAGACTGAGAGGACTGGCCTAAATGACCTCTGTCCTGTAGTAACGAAGAACATTACTATATATCCTGTGTCGGCTACTCTTATACCAACCCACACTACCCCTAAAACAGAACAGTCAGTGGGGTGCTAGCCTTTGCCTTCTTTGATGAGTGAGTGAGAAATGTTATTTTGTGCACAGCTCCTTTCTCCATAGGAGACGTACATGTATAATTGGAAATTACATGAGAACCTCTCCATTCCCATAAACACGCCCTGCAAGTGACCTAGTTATAAGGGATGACAGCTTGTACTTTCTACAGAAAGGGTCAGTGGCAAGTCACAGGGCTTAAGCAAGTGTAACTATTCACGAAAAAATATGACTCTTCTTTGCAGCATCCGCCGTTTGGGCTTTACTGTGTAAAATGTATCCGTCCCCACCTCAGATGTTACAATGCATGGCTCTACACCTTTCTTTAGAATTTTTAGAATATAGCAGATTATGTGATAAAGTCAGAAATTGTATGGATGTGATATTTCTGCACAGTGGAGGTCACATTGTATGAAAACCACTCAGTGCTTTTTAAAAGGTGTGGCCAATGTAGGTACCTACAAAATAAGCCCCTCTAATTTAAAAACAACAAGCCGGCGTCCGTGGTAATGACTGAAAAGAACATATACGAAAACGAGCGCATCACGCCTCTATCCAAGTGGATATTGGGTTCTTGAAAAAAGATTCTGTTTCAGGGTGTGACAGCCTGGGATGATATTTTGAAATATTGAAATGTTCAGCATTGGGGTAAAAGCCCTTGTGAAAGTGAGTTGTTTGGTCAAAAGTCCATCTAAAACCACTTTGATTAAGAGCCCATCTGGAACCTCTTTGTTAGGACAAAAGCCTATCTTAGATCACACTAGTATAGCCCATGTATTATATCTTCACCAGGACAAAAGCCCCTGTAGACCTCGCACAATGACGTCAGGGTAGGTGCAGCCTGCTTGATGTGACATAATCCCTACTGTGACCTCTTTGTTAGGGCAAAGGTTTTTCAGAAATCGTCCTAGTTAAAGGGACAGTTCAGCCCACCACTTTTAATTTTTCATTTAAGTGTTCTTAGTCACCTGAATGCAGTTCCCCTAGTTTTTGGTTTTAAAGCTATTTACTAATACAGCTTTTCAGTGCTCGATTTTCTTCCCTTGCTTCACCCATTTTATGGTGTGGCTGTTTACACAATCACTATGGCAAATGCTACAATCTTATTCTTTTTTCCTCAGAGGATAAAAATGAATAACAATGTAGTATCTGTCAAAGTGATTGTGAAAACAGCCACACCACAAAATGGGTGCAGCCAGGGAAGAAAATCGAGCACTGAAAAGCTGTTTGATTAAATGGCTTTAAAACTAAAAACCAGGGGAATTACATTCAGGTGACTAAGAACACAAATGAAAAACTAAGTGGTGGACTGAACTGTCCCTTTAAGCCCTTATGGATCCTCATCACTAGGACAAATGTTCAGCTGAAACCTTTCCATTGTGACAAAAAACATTCTGCTCGGAATGACAAGAGGCCATCAGAAAAAGCCCATCTTCGCCACTATAATATGAGCTGAAAAACAACATGCTTGGTACCAAGAGAGGCCCTTTCTTATGCCTCCCCCGCTATGTCAAAAGTCGGTCTGTCAGCCTATCTAATCCTGCCATCACATTAAATAAAAATAATCAAAGTATAAATCATTAAAACTGCCTAAAATCCCTTTTGATAGTTTTTCAAAAATATTGCTTCTTTTTGAGCTAAAGGGCATATAACATACTCGGTCAAAACTTGTTCAACAATGTGTATCTCATAGACATTAACGTCATCTTGTGGTGAAACTGAGAATAAACAGCAAAAAGAACATAATAAAAGAACTAAACTCAAAAAGTAAACTTATTTTTGACAAACTATCAAAAGGAAGTAATGGCAATTTTTAGGGCTCCATTCATAGAAAGTTTCTAGTTAATGTGAATACCTTTAAGATAATCAGCTCAGACTAGAGAACAGATGTTCTATTCATTTTCACCAAGTTTGAACACATTGGGCCTGATTCACAAAGCAGTTACGTTTGAGTATACATTTGTTGTTTCCCATAGGAGTCAATGGGAAACAACAAACGTATAATCAAATGTAACTGCTTTGTGAATCAGGCCCTTGGTGAAGAGTCATACAGAGTTGCAGCGATGTACTAACCGTATACATTGAGCAAACCGCCAGATCAAAAGTACCTCAGCGCATGAGGAGTGAGCTGCTTATACAGTGAGGGCCATGTGGTATCCCAAACAATCCCCGTCTCCAAACCTTGTCTGAAATTTGTGCTGTCCCACCACATACTCCAGAGTGGATGGTAAATATTGTTTCCTTCACCCCTCACTGAAGGCGTCAGAGGTAGAGAGCTGGTTATGTGCTCTTTTGCGTAGTAAAGGGCTTCTCCGTGTGCAGAAACCGGTGCGAGTGGCCACTTGTGATCTGGTGTTTTACTCCGGTGTGCCTGGGGTTAGGGAGGCTTGAATGCTGGGTGTGTGAGAACATTCTCTGTGCATGATGTCATGGGGCCTGGAATGTGTGTGTGTCACGAGGGCCTGAGTGTTCTTCCCCTTGCAGTTGGAGCTGGGACTGGTACCTTGTAACATCATGCACTTGTGTTACCTAAGCCTCTGTTATCACTGCACTGGTGCCACCATGTTACAGCACTAACATGTACTATGTTGCATGCCCGCGGCCTTGTACACTTGCGGGAAGGCCTTCCTACATGCAAGGCCTACTGTATCTCACATATGAGCGCGAACAGAACGCGTGTAGCTCCTGCCAAGACTTCTGACATTTTGGTCTGCATACAGTACTCAGTGCTGCAGGTGAGTGAACTACAGCTTTCATATAATGGGGACTGCGAATTCTACACTAACCGCAGACCTCTAACCTTTGCCTCTTACACTGGGGAAACAGAATCTTAATAACAGCCACATTATGGCACCAACATAGGGGAGTCGATGGCGATATTGGAGTACTTTTCCTACTGGCACCCAAAAGACTGCAACCGCGCCCCTTTACCTGTCGATCGGGGTGATGATAAAAGGTATGGCAGAAAGTCCAATTGCAGTGGTGGTCCAGCGGCGCACAGGGAGAGGCCACCGGGTGCTCCTGGCCAGTAGGTAGAGGGATGCTGCACATATTCGGTTGATCGTGAACCCTGGGATTGCTACAGAGGCGAGGGCTTGCCAGATGAAGGTGTCTACCACTGCGACAGTAACCCGTAGGGTCCGCTCGCTGTCTTCATTGTGAATCTGAAAAAAAAATTATGTAAAAAGTGACCGCACACGTTTCTTTTTCAAATAATATTTTTTAGCATCTCCTTTTATCACATTTAGTACTTTAACATTGAAGCTAATATGTTCTTGAAAATATATTGAACACTTTCACCAAATTTTCCACTGTGAAGTTACAGAATATACGGTAAGATAGCACAGTGAGCAGAGTGCTTGTCTCTGATGTGTGTGTAACCCGCTGTGGCAGATTCGAATCTTGGCAAGGCCAACTCAGCCATTCATCCTTCCATGGTTAACTTGAGCACCACGCAGTGGGTAATAGCATCATCTGTTATTCAGCGCTTAAGTTTGTTGACATGGAGCAGAGGCAACGGAACACTTTACTGGGGGGGCAGAGGGGCTGGCATATGGGAATACTGAAGTGGGCAATTGATTGTAATGGGGAGAGAGGCCAGAAATGAGGGGGAAGCTGAAGCGTTATATAAATACTTGGTATTAATATAACTATGCACCGAATAGTAATGCTTAAGGAATAACAATATATTCTATTATATTGTGCTTCTGCCTCCGCCCAATAGTAGATGGGAGGGACAATGAACTAGTAGTGTGTATAGGCAAACTATATAATATTACAGCTACATGCACTATTGTTGCCTGTATTTTCCTGTATCTTGTATCTGTCATCCTTGTAGGTTTCCTGCTGTGAGGTGCCAGGATTCCAGCTCTCCCTGGCAACCGCTCACCCACTCACTGGTTACCATTCCAGCCCACTCACCACATATTCTTTAATACAAAACTCTAAAATAAAAATATATCATTATTCTTGTATTGAAATTGAAAAAATATTAACCAAGACCCTCTTCAGGTGAGGTCTCCCACCACCGATTCCAGGCGATGTATCAAAATATCATGGTTGATGGCAACTAATGCCATGGATAGGACAAGCAAGATCAGGGCAGCCGGGTGCGATTTGACAGCCAGCTTTAACAGTCTCTCCCTGATGTCATTTCCATTTTTCCCTTTTGCATTCAAAATCCTGCCTGAAGTGCATGCAAATAAAACCAGGTTTGCATGTGAGCTGTGGTCAGATGTTCTGAGGTCCTCGTCTGGACAGGGAGCTGGTAACTGGTCTAAAGTAGGTCAGAGACTGTCTAAACAAGGTTTTTTTTCCAGGGACGGAGTATCACACTGGGTTTCCAGACTCTGGGCACCTCACAGAACTAAAACTGGTTATGTCAGTTGTGATCCATGGGGCACACTTCTAATATATAATACATATTAATATACATTTATTACATAAAATGTATCAGTATAGTCAAGCTAGAGCCCACCTAATGACTTAAAAGGGGCTAAATCACAGTTATCACTACTTTAACTCTTTGCATTCTCCTTCAAAACTTACACGGAATTGTTATTTGTCATTCATTTGAAAAATGCTTAGTTTTACAGTAATTGCACTTTTAAAGCAGTGCATAACCTCGGCTTCCTCAGTGAAAATTCGGCCACAAAAATAGCTGCATAGAGGTTTCCTATACAGAACCCCTAATGCCCTCTAGTGATTATCTGAGGAATTGCATCTAAAAACCATCACATGACAATAAAACTATACGGAAAAAACATTTTCATAGAAAATGAAAAAAAGAAAGTATAGGCAGTTTCTAATGCTCTTTACAAAACACATATATTGCTTGTGTTCATTGGGATGACGATGCCCCTTTAAAATTCATTTCAGCCACTGGGGACACCTCTGGGCAGCTTTCCATGACACCATTTTTCA
Source organism: Desmognathus aureatus (assembly GCA_032274985.1). Classification (NCBI taxonomy): domain Eukaryota; kingdom Metazoa; phylum Chordata; class Amphibia; order Caudata; family Plethodontidae; genus Desmognathus; species Desmognathus aureatus. The sequence goes on along the minus strand of JAUEJG010265760.1, from coordinate 5,129 downwards.
TTTACTCGTGTCATTACTTCAGTGATAAGCCTCTTAAAGAGAGGTGCTATGGCAGAAACATGTCACCAATGATGCAACTATTTCTGCAGTATCTCTAAGCAATAGCTGGTTCTCCAGGTCTACAAAATTTTGGTTGAAGTAACTAATTAAAAATAAACATGTCCTCTATTTGAACCCCTGATCTTGACAGCTTCTCCATGCCTTATAACATATCGTATGCCTAATCTTCCCCCCTAACTAACCACCAGTGGCGCAGCAGACTCTGAGAAGGTCAGAGTGGTTTCAAGGTGGTTAAAGGGTGGTAAGTTGAGGAGCAAAATCATGCCAGGTTTTGGATTATCACACACTAATTATTTACTGAATGCAAATGCATTTCCAGTAGGGAGTTTAAAAAACTGCCCTACTATGCAAAATGAACCCATAGGTTTCCTAAAGGATTCCTATTGTAAGTTAAAAATCTGTAGGGTATTTGTATACTAATAGTAGGTCTCCTATAGGAGTGCTATGGAAGCCAGTAATGGACTTCTAAAAAGGGCAAGTGAATGCAGCCAATACATTCAAAGAGTCTCTTCACGGTGGTTTACAGGCAGAGGGACACCATTCAGATAATGGTATCCCTCCACCTGTCTTCCCTGAAAAAACTTTTTTTTAACTTTGCGAACAGTGGCAGCTGCAAAGTTTCTTCCCGTGACCACTCCTCACCAGCATCCTCCCAGCCTCAGATGACCACTGTCACTGCTACCGCCCCCTGTGCTCCGCCTACCATCACTTATTGCCAGAACCTCCCACCCCTCTCCGGTCACTACACTCCTAACCCTGATTTGATTCACAAGCTTCAGGAGGGGAGCAGAAGAAGAGATGATGGCATTCACCCGTCTCGACATGGTAAGCTCAGAGTCGATGTAGACTTCGAGTTAACACATCTGGATACAGGAACCAGGTTCTTTGCAATAATGAAGGCTTTAATTTCAAGCTCAATTTGTGAAGGGGGCTGACAATGAGTTTGGTTTTGTCATCGTTCAGGCATAGATGGTGTTGGGCTATCCATACAGGATTGATGTCATAAACTTTGCTGAGGGTGAGTGTCTTGCAAGTGGTTGCCAGAAAGGGGGGAGAATTTGGACGTCATCCAGAAAGTTTGTGTTTGACACCCCTCGAGCATTAAGCGTGTCAATCAGAGGCTTGGTATAGATGTTGTAGAGGGTGGGTGACACACAAGAACCCTGCGGAACGCCACAGGCCACGGGGTGGGTGGTGGGGCGGGAGGGGCTTCAGTGCTCTCACCATAGAAAAGCTTGGTGGTTCAGTCCGATAAGGACATGACCCACAGGAAGGCTTCATAGGAGAAATTGGCAATGGTAGAGAGATGGTGACAGAGGGTGGCATGATCGACTAGATCAAATGCAGCTGAGAGGTCTAGAAGGACAGGGAGAAGCAGAGCAGAGATTTTTTTGTGAAGTTTTATTGTCAAAATGTGATGTTTTTAGGTGTTATTCTACAGCTAATAGAGGGGAAAAAAGTAAAGGAAAACTATGCAGCTATTTTTGTGTCCGAGTTTCAACCGAGAAAATCGAGGTAATGCGCTACTTAAAAGTGAAATTACTGTAAACCGATGCCTTTTTAAAACGAATGACAAATTACAGTTCTGTGTATGTTTTGAAGGATTGGGCCCTTTTAAGCACTGAGCTGCTGAAAACTTCCCAATTTGTGGTTAAAATTGTAAAAGGTAATCGTCTTGTTATCAATTTTTTTTTACCCTGGTCGAGCCATTTTAACCACATTTTTTGTTTTTCAGAGAGGTGTATATGTTGACAGCATTTTTGTTAGCATACACCAATATAGAATACATTTATATCGACGGTAAACAATATTTTTTCGAATTGCGCAAACTGTAGGACAGAACAGCAATTTTTTTTCGATCAATTATATTATTGGTGGAGTTTAATGCACTCACCAAAATTGCTTGTCGAGATTATTGCACTCTCCCAAAAATGTCAACGGTGTTAAAATCATTTGTGTGGGATGTAAATGTCATTCAACATTAGGTGCTTCGATGACATGATGTATAACCAACTGCAAAAATCATATAGTAATAGTAAAGAGCTGTGTCCTAATGTTTTTATTCTCACATATCTATTACAATCTTTTTTATTTCATTTCCTTTTAAACAAAGTTCATCTTGAGCACAACAAAAAAATGCCCGAGTTTTGCAACCTTTTTGCTTCTTCGTGAGCAAAAGATACTTGGAAAATAGTTGACAGCACCAAAGTGTGGTTATTGACACTGCATTGTGTTCAAAATATAGACTAACTCCTGCGGCCAGATCTTGTGCTATTTGCGAATGCTACGAATGGGGATGACCCCCATTCATTGCTTTGGTAAACAGCACAAGATTCTGGTCGCTGTGCATTCGCTGGAGCCTACTACAACTGAAAAAGCAATTGTCGCAGGCTCCAGCGAATGTCAGCAAATGTGTGCAGAATGCATTCGCAGGGGCCATGATTCGTACACTACTCTTGCAAATCCAGTCTGCGCATGCTCAGAAGCGATCGCAGGGGTGAGTAGCATCCCCTGCAAACGCTTCTTGAGAATCCAGCGTTGATGGCAATTGGATTTCATTCGCCTGCGAATAAAATAAACAAGAATCTGGCCGCTGAACGCTTCTGTGCTTGACTATTTTAACCAATGCTGTCAATTTTGACTAATTTGAAAGTGCTGTTCTAGGTGTGTTGTCGTTCGGTTCTTTTCTCTTTTCAATTAGTTTTCCTATCTATATCGTCAAATATACATATCTTTATTTCCATTGACTGAAAGGGACCTCGTCATCACATTAACTACAAAGGTTCTATGTATAGAGCGTTATAAACTGCATATACTTCCTTTTGATAGTTTGTCAAAAACATCTTTACTTTTTGAGCAATAATAATTTTATTATGCATTTAAGGTCTATTCTCAGTTTCAAAACCAGATGGCAGTAAAGTCTATGGGAGAGACACATTGATAAAGGGACACTCCGGCCCATCGGTTTAAAATAAATAAATATATAAAGCAGAACTTACGTGCGCTGTTTGTTTTTGTGAGTGCAAATATATTCCCGTTTTGAGAAGTGCTTCTGCCAGGCAGTTGTCTAATGCAGCAACTGTCAGAGAGAGAGGCACCATCTCGGGTTTCATTTCAAAAGGCAGTCTTCAAAACCCACGTGTGTTTCAGCAGCCAATTATTTTTTTTTCTTGGAAGCAGTGAATGAGGTGTGCTATGTACATGAATCCCTACGGTAGAGTGGAGTGCATATTTTCCATATCGCCTAAAAAAAAATGTTTATATCGCCTTTTTGTGTGAAATTCTCTTTGAGCTTAAATGAAGTGCAAATAATAATGAGGGGGGGAATTAAGAAAAAAATACTGGTTTCCTCATTTTTGTCCATTTAAAGCACAGGTCATAATAACTCTCCAACTGCGGCCATAGAGATCGAAGAAAGTAAGCACAGTACCTACCTCAAGGCCCAATTGTACATTGTGACAACCTCTAAAGGGGTTTGAACTTCCCAGACTTCACTTGCATGTTGTATCATAGAGCCCAACCACAGTGTCCAACTGATTAATAACTAGCCTCATAGCATTACAACCCAGAGAGAGGATAATCACCTGGCTGCCAGATAAACAGCCATTTTTAATCCCAAAAATCAGGCAAATACTCCCAGAAATAAAAGGAAAACAAAGTAAAAATACTCCCAAGAACGATGGGAAATCGGAGTTATGCTATTAAATCATTAATGAGAGTTACAAGATGCAAGTAAAAATGGTTTGTAACAACATATCTGTTACAAATCTATATTTTTTTTAGTTACCTAAAAGTGTGCATGTCGGCAGAAGAATTTCTATTTTTACTCCCTAAAAATGTCATTTTACTCTCAACTTCCAAAAGTAGAGAGTAAAATGTTCCCACTTCTTGATATTATCTGGAGCCCCGATAATCCCACAAATGTGTTCATACATTTCCTTCAAAGAGAAATACAAGCATTGGACATGCCTCAGGCTTCAGTTCTCACTTCACTGCTCAAGCTACACATGCACTGACTTTAGGAATCGTAACATTGTTTAGACATCTAAACCCAACTATATGCTGGTGGTGAATGTAATGTAGCAACATATTTCCTGAATGGGGCAAACGTGGTATTGCCCAGAAGGGTGTGGTATAGTGTGAGGTGATGAGAGCTAGACCAGTCATTGGTTATAGCCCAATAGAGAAACTTATACGGCTGTAGGACTTTAGATACAAGGTGTACCTTCGATTGCAAGCGGAATATGGCGATTAATTGTTAATTATTCGGCCGGGGGAGAATGTCATCAACCCCATTTCTGGCAGCTCAGTCCACCGCCCCAGGTGGAGGATCAACTTCAGCAACCCTGGCCCCATCTGTGCACTCAGAGTGCAGTCAGAAGTATAGGTTTCCTGAACATTTATTCCGCGTTGCGGTCTCATCTCCGGTCACTTAAAGGGACAGTACGGTCCACAAAATGGATGCAGCCAGGGTAAAAAAAAAAAACAAGCACTGAAATGCAGTGCTTTTAAATAGCTTTAAAGATTAAAAACAAGGGAAATTGCATTCAGGCGACTAAGAACACTTACAAGAAAAACAAAGTGATGGGCTGAACTGTCCCTTTAATGTTTGGAAAGATACTGTTACGGTGCCCTTCACACCTCCCACCACCAGGGGGTGCTGTGGCCTCCTGGCGCCGAGAAGGGGGGCGCTTTGGGGCACTTTTGGCCCCCTCCCTCCGCTCATGGGGGACCCCCTAGGGGGTTCCCCCTAACATGGGGAGACCAAAGGGATGAGTGCCGACGCAAAAGCCAGCGTAGCGCTAGCGGCGCTATATTCATACCGCCGCAAATAGCGCTTCCTAGCGCTGTGTTTTAGCGCCCCCCGCTGCCTGCGGGGGGGTGTTGTTTGTAGCGCTGGGGGGGCTCCAGGTATCCCCTGGTGCCCCTCTAAAGATTCCCCCAAACAGGAAGTTGGGAAAGCCCAGACATATTTCCTATGTCTGGGGACTAGTCTTTCCCTACTTCCTGGTTTGGCCAAATGGGAGGAGTCCTAGAAGCTGATTGGCTAAAGTGGCGCTCCTATAAAA
>JAUEJG010243617.1:0-15871 GCA_032274985.1 Desmognathus aureatus | reverse complement strand
AATTGCACATAGGTGCTGTCTGAAATTTACAAAAATGTGTGAATTTTGCGTTCTTTCAGAAAATGCAAAACAAATTGCTGCGGTTTTTGATCAACGAATCGTTTGCAGTTCTGAAATCGCCATTTTCTCAGCTTTTCAGAACAGGGTTTCAAAAAAAAAAAAAAAACCTCTACCTCATACCAAGTGTGACTGCAACCGGAAGACTGAGCAAGCATAGCTGAGAGAGAGTTTAATAAGTGTGCTTCTAATATGCAGTTAATGTGCTGTGCTAATGCTAAATTGTACGCTAACTACTACTACAATTCCAAAGCAAATGTTTGTGAAAATTGCACAACATGGATAACTGATCGAGTTAAAATACACTAGGTTAACCTTTAATTTCTTGTGATCTCTTATTATAACTGGGTTAATGCGACTGTGTGACTGTCACCTTCCTTTTGGAAATAAAGCAGTTCTACTGTTAAAAATGCAAAATGAACACAATATCGTGATAATCGCAGTATACCGTCAATATGCCAGAAGGTTATTATACCGTGAACAATCAATATCGTTACAACCCTAGGATGAACCGGAAACTCGGCCTAGAACACAGGCAGTTGTAGAGGGCATGTCGATTACATCTGCCAGCTGATGGAGTACAGGGAAGCGATGAAGCTGCAGGAAGAAGCCTCCTTCAGTAGCACAAAGCTTTGGAGGAGCAGGCCAATTGTAAATTCAAACGCCTATTGCAACAGATCTGAGATGGCCAAGGCAGACGAAGATGCTGGGTGAAAGGCAAGACCAGGATCGCCTGTCCCTTCAAAGATGACACACTCCATGCCAGACAGAAGACCAGTTGGTTTTAACCCCACAGTGCAACAGACGAAAGTGTTGCAAACTGCGCGAGAGGCAAGGTCCGCAACTCTTCGGGTGAGGGGCCACTCTGACTGAAACCTAGATCTGGATGAGGCGGAGGAAGAAGTGTACGAGTATGCAGAGGAAGAGCATACCCACTCTGAAGGGGTCTACCCGGTCCTGGACTTGTGGGATGATGTTGACACCCCAAAGGATGGACCTTATTTTGTGGATGTTCTGTCTCAGCCCAAACAGCTGGTCACTGGCACCTGACAAGTTGCAATTTGGGCACTTGAAGTTGAATGCTGAATGCATGCAGGTGCTGAGGAGTGCTTGAGTGGTCTCTGCTCAGAATATGTGAACTGAAATGGACATGATTCTGTTGCTGGTGTTGCCTTTGGATTGAATCCTATGACTTGTGACCCGCACAAGGTCCTCCCATATCTGCCAAAGAGAGGATTACAGTATTCATCCATGAACATGCACCTGTCCGCTATTGCCACGTACAAGGAAACCACTATTTCTAATGAATAGTGGGTTTCCAGAATCATCCTCATGAACCACATGATCTCACTGGTTCCATCGAAGAGCTGAAAACTTTTCAGAGCCGCCTCTTCTGGGGTTCTCATGCTAGTGCACAACTTTGATGTTGATAGGCTGCAGCTGACAACGGGTGCCGGTAGATGGCATCCTCATCCCTCATCTATATAGGCACCAGCAGGGACCCCCTACATCAGTTCCTTTTTTCTCTGCATTCTAGATGCTAGAGAGCTTAGGGAAATCCTTTCTCCTTGAGAGAAAAATGTTTGCTGCATTTTTGGGTCTAGTCTAAAAATGTTGTCCCTAGCCCAATGATTTAAGCAGTGCCGCAAGTGCCATGAGACGATGTCGGTCACCAATTGGCATCGTCGATGTCTGCGGTGCTTGGTCATTGATAATCCCATCGACGAGTGTCTTGAATGCCAGGGGATGAAGCCAAAGACTCTGCGGGAGCGACGTGCCAAGCTGGCGGCATCCTGAGAGGGGTAATTTCTCGACTCCTCATAGTCGCGTGGTGTCTCGAGGCCAGTCCCAAAGACCCAGAGGTGCCACTAGGACTGCGAAGCGAGAGCTTGTTCCTCGACGTACCTTGGGGGCCTCGCCTCGGCGGTCGCCTCTGGGCTCTCCTCGGAGTGCTTTGGTGGAGCCGTCGAGTCGGTACCACCACATGTTGGGTGACCACTCGGGCTCAACCTCCTCCCACTCTCGCACGAGGACCCGGCAGCCTCTGCATTCCGGGTCCTTGGTGTCCACCTCCAACTCCCAGCGTGCTCACTCCCGCTCCCTCCGGCGTTGTTCCCCAACACCCCGAGGATTGACATGACCCCTGATTTTCTCCATCTCGGGGGTTGGGGTCTTGACCCCACCCCACCCCCCTTGGTTGATCCTTTTCCTCAAGCACCTGCTTCACCCAGTGTGCTGTCTGTAGAGGAGGTAGGTAGCCAGCTCCAGGAGCTCCTTGGGTGCCTTCCTCCCATGGGCTACACCGGCTACCAGTGCACCGGATCTTGTTAGCCAGGGGGCAACCCCCACTGCCTCGATGGCAGCTACCTTGGTCCTGGCTCGGCACGGGGACCCCCAACCCGCCATGGGGTCGGGTGGGGCTAACACCAGGGTAGTACCTGGTGAAAGTTTGATGGGGCTGTTCAGGTCTACCCCCGCCCCCTCCCCAATTAATTCTTCCCCACCCCGTGTGCTGATAGGCCCCACAATGGGAACTGAACGTGGTGCTAAGTGGGCTCATGTTGAACCCTTTTGAGCTGCTGGTTTCCTTCGATCTTCATCTGCTTTTGCTGAAAACTGCATTCTTTGTGGAAATCACTGCGTCGAGGGCAGTCGGTGAGTTGCAAACTGTGTCAAAGAACTTTATCTCCAGTTCAACAAAGGCAAGGTGGTAGTGTGACTGAATCCACAGTTTGTCTAAAGTGGCATCAGCATACCACTGCATGCTGCCAGCTTTCTTCCAGAACCCATTGAGTAAAGCAGAAAGGGCACTGCATGCTGTGGATGTCAGACTTGCATTTAGTTTTTATTTGCAAAGGACTAAAGACTTTAGACTGTTCAATAGAGTGTTTGTGGCATGCACGGGTACCAACAAAGAGAAAAAAATTACAAAATCGAGTCTCTCGTTGGGTTGCTGATTGCATTCGACATTGCTATGGACTAGTGAAGAAACCCCTACTGGAGGGTGTAACTGATCATTCCACTTGAGGGAAGGCAGCACCGACGGCTCTTCTCTCCAATGTTCCACAGGTTGACATTTGCCAAGCTGCAAAGGGGCGATTGCCCCACATCTTCACTAAGTGTTACTGCATGGATGGCCATGCCAGGGCAAAAGCAGAAGTGGGTAGAGCTGCACCCAGCACATCTTCGTATGAGATTCATCCACCACATCTGCCTTGCTTAGGTGAGGGATTGCTTGGTATTCTCTTCCATACAGCATGTGTATCTACGCGTGTTTTAGTTAACGGCTTGGACAAGCCCTTCTAGTCTTGCAGCAAGAATCATTCCAGAAAGTGAGTTCTTGGAGCCTCCACACCCCCATACCTCTTCTGTGGGAGGGAGGGAGCAGCTGTTCAGCAGTTATCGAGAGTGTTTCTCAAACAACTCTTAGGTTCCTTCTGTAGTTGGCTTTCATCTCCATCCCTCACTTTCCTCCATTTAGAAGGCTTCTGGTTCAGGAGTGTTCTCTGCCCTTGCAGGATATAGTAACTAATTAGTTGGTTCTCTTAGAGATCGAGCCGATGCCCTTTTCTAAAAAGAGCCAGGGTTTTTTTTGTTTATTTTTTCATTATCCACAAGAAGCTATGATCTGGCCTGCATACAATTCTAGACCTCACTTTTTTCAACAAGTGTTTTCAAAAAGGTGCATTGCAAGTTCCTTACTACTCATCTTCAGACCGCCTTGACGAAAGGTGACTGGATGATCTCTTTAGATATCTAAAACACCTACTTTTACATATGCTCCTCCGATTTACAGTAAACCAGTGGAATTTCCAATTTCAGGTACTGCTTCTTGGACTGCTGAGTGGGCCTGATTTACAAGAGTTACATTTGTGTATATGTTTGTTGTTTTCCATTAGAGTTCATGAGAGGCAGCAAACAATTTACAAACTTAACTCTTTTGTAAATCAGGCCAAGAGTTTTCAAAGGTGATGTCAGTGGTGGTTTCTTTGCTGCAGTAAAGGGGGTCTGCATCGCTACCCCTACTTGGATGATTGCATGTTTCGGGCTCCTCTGAGGTCTCATTTGTTAGGGGATTTAGAGATGTTAATTTCTATTCTGCACACTTTTCAGATCGCAATCGACTTGGAGGTCTGTCTTGATACACACTCAGTCGATGACCTCTTTTGGTCATTTGGTATATGTTCCAGGCCATGGTTTATCCTGTCATTCTCTGTTGTCCATACCCTCTGTCCCTCTCCAAAGGGATGTTACTGGCCCGAGCACTTTCCCAAGAAAGCGAAAGCTCCCCTAGAAATCAGCGCAAAGCAAGTTCCCGCACATGTGCAGATACCTCCCCCGGGCAGGCACCGTGGCCCAAACTCCAGTCCCTTTCTCTGCGTGGCACGGTGAGGACGCTTCCCTGCGCGGCTTGGCCTTGTGCCTTCTTACCTCCTGGGGTTTTCCCCACCTCGCATGCGTCATCGACCGCTCAGTGTCGGTTCAGTGTCCATGCCACCGACCTTCTACAAGTGTACCTCGTGTTGGAAGGCCTTCTCGTCAGCCAATCCCCATACGTTACACTTGCAGTGCCTGGGTCTGGACCATCCCACGGGGGATTGTCTGGCCCGCGACTCCCTCTCCAGGTGATCTCTGCAGCGACGGTTCCAGCTCTGGGACAAACTCAGTCATCCGGTCCCAGATTCCATTGTCGATCAAGTCCTGTCAAGGAGATGGACGACGCTACTCTTCTCCCACATGCCGAGGAAGGGCGCCTTTCCAGGCCAATCCACACTGCCGGCAAATGTGCTGGTGGCCTAACCCAACTCGCAACCTAGCACTTAAGGCGGCCTTAGGTGGTTAAGGTGAGTTCCGAACTCCCCAGCCAGCTCATAGCCCAGTGCTTTGGCGGGGGCTCTGTGTAAGGGTCACAGGGTGCCGACAGGATTGTACTGTGTTCCTTAGGCTCCTGCCCCCTTGGTGCTGCAAATTGCCATGTCTTCCCAGGCCCTCCTGCAACTTTTGCCCTGGTCACTCGCTGAGGTGAGTCCCCTTCCTCTTCAGCACCTAGTACTTCTATGGATGCTGAAAGGGTGCATATTGCCCTATCTTCTCATTTTTCCACAGGGGGACGCCACTGGATTCTCTTCGGCTCCCTCTGTTGACTCTCCCCCAGGGCTCTGACCCTATAGGACTTGGTCCCAGGGGCCCCGCTTCTTTAGGGTCCACCCCCCGGGGGTTCTCCTAAAGCTATGCGAGGTTTCCCAGTATCTCCTCCGCGTGGTCCTCTGGGTTTACCCCCAGCATTCTCGTCCCCTCCCCGCCATGTTTGCATGGCTTCCTAGCAGGCCTACTGTTCCTTCTCCTGGGTGTTTTTCATTGCCTTGGGCTCCTCGAGCCCCCTAATCTCTGGGTTCTAGCCCTTCAGGCTATTCTGCTGCTACCCCTCTGGGTTTGGACCCTCAGTTGCCTTCTGACTTATGGGTGTCTTCCAACCTTTTTTCAAGGCCCTTCTATGAGAGCTTTCTTGAAGGATTTGGTTTTGGAGGCTGTGGCTGCGCAATTTCCGCCTCCTCCGACACCTGTTAATCCACCTCTTCCGATGGTTCCTCTTCCTTTGCCTCCACTCCTCTTCGGGGTCCCCTCCTTCAGGTGGGTCGGATTCTGCAAGCTCTTTGGCAGGTTTGGCTATCCCTGGCTCCAATGTCCCAGGCTTGGCGCTCCTGTGTGATGGGGCGGTCAACAACATTCCTGACTCTCTGGTCTCCAGGGAAGCCTTTCAGTTTGGACTGGCTACAGCTAGAGGTTCCCCCCCTCGGCTCCACCATCCACCAGGGTTCTGGGCCCTCTTCCCCTCCACCCTTGCCCCCTTACTAAAGATCCCTGCTATACCTCTTCAACCTGATATCCCCATTCGGGACAGGCATGCAGCAAGAAATTGGACTCTCGATACAAGTTGGTTGACACGGTGAGGTCCTGGTATCTGGATTCACAACCTGGCCTTTCTTATGTTTCATCTGTGTTTGTCAAAACAGTGTTTATCTGCCTCGGCTCTGTCAGCTGTTATCGCTCCGCAGTCTGGTCAAGGAGCATTTGCTCCTTAGAAGGAGGCACAGTCTGGCAAGAAAGTCTACAACAATGCTTCCCTTCAGCTTTGCCAACACCATACTAGCTAGCACAGACCACGCCATCCTCTCGTATATTAGTTTTTTCACCAAACATCTTCTGGAGTCTAGGTAATCCACCTTCCAAGAAGGTCGAGAAAAGGCTCATCATGTTGCTACTTTGGCTGGGGATATGGTGTTTATGGGTTGATATGAAATGTTGGGCCTCTTCTCTGGTTACCTAGGCCAGACCAAGGTGCAGGATCTTTCATTTGATGGATCTTCTTTATTTGGGGCTGATACTGATGTATTGCTGGACAAGTGTAAAGATCGGGCTGCTACAGTCCAGTCTCTCAGCGTCATCTCCACTCCTACGCCTTCCACATCTACTTCTAGTGGATAGTGGGTTACCAGAATTCTCATCATGAACCACGTCATCTCGCTGGTTCCAGTCGGGAGAGCAAAGTTCTTTCTGAGCCCCCTCTTCCGGGGTCCGAGGCTGGTGCACAACCTCGCCTGTCGATATGATGCAATCAGTCTCGGTCGCTGGCAGATGCTGTCTTTAGCGATGCTGTGTATATGCACCGGCTCGAGCCCCTGGTGTCAGTTCCTTGTTTTACGTGTTCCGGACACTAGAGACTTAGGAATCCCTTCTCCTTGGAGCATTATGTGCATAGTTTGGGCTTAGTTTTCATTGTGAAAATGTCTTCGCCGGCCCATGGCTTCAAGCAGGACCACGGGTGCCAAGGGACAATGTCGTTCACCGACCATCATCGAAGTCTGTGGTGCCTGGGTGTCGACCACTCGAATTGATCGACTGCAGGTCTTGCCAGGCCACGAAACCCAAGACTCTGAGGAAACACTGTGCCAAGCTAGCAGCAGGGCCGCCTGGAGCCCTATAGCAAGGGTAAGTCCTCAACCCCTTGGGATCACCTGGTGCCGTGACGTTCGTCCTCTGAACTGTCGAGGGCCATCTAGGGCTTCAGAGAAGGAACCGGCTTCCAGGCATCCCTTGGAGGCGTTCGCCCCGGGGTTCTCCTCAGAGGTCCCCGGTGGAGTCGTTGAGGTGTTGCCACCAGACGTGGGCTGACAACTCGGGCCCAACCTTTTCCCCTAGACACTCAAAGACTCGGGAGTCTCGGCATTCTAGGTTTTCAGTTTTCACTTCCAACTCCGGGCGACCCTGCGAGGGCTGAGGACTGATCCCACCCGAGATTATCACCCTCTCGGGGGTCGAAGTCTCAACTCTCACCTCGGGTCGCTTCTCCTCAGGTGCCACAGCACCTTCTGTAGAGGAATGGGGAAGGCAGTTGCAAAATCTGCTGTGGCGCCTTCCTCCCTCCTTGATGCCGTGGGCTCCATTGACTGCTACGGCATTGGATCTTGCATCAATCCCCATTTCCTCGGCGCCTTCAGTCTCGGGTCTGTCTGGGGACCCCCACCCTGGGGCGCCAGTGGCAGGGGTGGCTGATACCAGGTGTCCTTCCTAGTATCTTCAAGGATTACCTTTGCAGACACTGTCCTGGGGTACACCACTGTGAGGTCGGGGAGGAGGTCCACTTCGGACCTCGTGCCCTTCAGATTCCTATGCCCTTTGGGGGTCAGGGTCTGCTAGGGCTCTGCTTGCCCCCTCCAAGACCAGGGACATCCTGGAGGAGTCGGGGAGAGGGAGGGTCTGATTTGGCACCCATTCGCAGAGGCCCGGTTCAGACCCTCCATGACTGGTTGATCTACGCCAGTGGCCTTGGCACGTCATCTGACATTGACTTTGCTGAACCAGACCCTAGCTTCTACCTTGAACAGGGTACTGGTTACTGGCATGTGCTTAAGCAGGCCACAGATACTCTAGGGATCTAGCTCCATGCCTCACAGAGGACGACGCATGTCCTAACTGAGAACTTGGACGTGCCTGAGGCTAGGGTGACTGCGGCTTTGCCTTTTAGCTCAGCTCTGCCCAAATCCATCCTTGGGCTCTGGGAGCAGCCCATCAGTACTTCCGTGGTTGATGTGAAACTTTCCCGGAAGTACAAGGCATTCGTGCGCATCCATCCATCGCGAGATAGCTTAGTGGTTCAGGCTGTGACTGTACAGTCGAATGTGACCACATTCCCTGTTCTTCCACCAGACAAGGACTCCAAGCACCTCGAGGCCTACGCGAAGAAGTCCTATGCTTTGTGTAGTTTGGGGTTGCAATCCTTGAATGCGAGCTGCACTTTTGCTCGCTACACACACACTGCCTTTTCAAGGACTTGCAGAATCTTGTGGAGCGCCTTCCTGAATAGTTTCAAGAGGGAGCACCCCATGTGGTTGCTGAGGGCTTGGAGACAGCAAGACAAAGTTTGCTTTGTGGCCTAGACACAGCTGACTCGGTGGGTCAGGCCATGACCGCTTCAGTATCCATGCAAAGGCATGCATGGATATGTAAGCCCCACTTCTTCCCGGGCATACAGTCCAAACTTTGGACATGCTGTTTGACGGTGAGCACCTCTTTGGTGCCAAGGCAGATTAGGCTCTTTTGAGATTCAGTACCACGCATAAAACAGCTGTGAACATGCTGTCAGGAAATTTTCCTTTAAGAGGAAGAGTCCTTGGGACCTGAAATATCAGGTTGCCCAGCCCATTCAGCAGTCGTCCTGACCTTCCTGCTGCCTTACATCCCACCCCTGTTGGGGGAGGGGGTCGGCTGTTGGGGTTTGTGAACGGATGGGAGGATATCACCTCACTACTTATCAGAAAGTGTGATGAGATGGCACACACTCTACCCGAGGTACCTAAGCCACCACTGCCTTCTTGGGTGGTGTTCGCCTGGAGAAAATCTGCCAGGCTGCTACCTGGTCATCCAGCTTAACTTTTGCCTGTCATTACAACCTTGAAACGGCTGCAAGGGGTGACGCCTTGTTTGGCAGCACTGTGATGCACAATTCTGTTTCTCACTCCTAAACATACTGACATAGTCTGGTTGTTGGTTTATTTCTGCTTTCAGTAATTAAATCATTTTTTTTTCTTACATGCTGAGTCTTTGTATATTTTGTACAATTGTACTTACATTGAAACTGACAATTTTATACCACATCAACAGACACTGCTTTGCGAATGGTTCATGATGAGAATTCTGGGAACCCACTATCCACTAGAAGAACTAGTTGCGTACCTTTTGGTTAACATTGGTTTTGGTGGATATTAAGGGGTTAGCAGAATTCTTATCACCCAGCCAACCGCCCGTTCTACATTGTCACTTTCCCTAATTTGGGTTGTATATACATCCTTATTGTATATACTGTATTCTAAATTCTAGTAATTCCCTAGTCTGTTTCTTCCCTGCGTCTGGAGATGTAAGGAACTGATGCCGGGGGCTTGAGCTGGTGCATGTATACAGCAGTGCTGAGGACGCCATCTACTGGTGACCGAGGTCAGTTGCATCATTTCAATGTCATGCACCAGCCTCAGACCCCGGAAGAGGGGGCCCAGAAAAAAACTTTGCTCTCCCAACTGGAACCAGCGTGATGACGTGGTTCATAAGAATTTTAGGAACCTGCTACTATCCACAAGAAGCAACGTTAACCCACGGTGCGTAACTACTTCTGCTTCCTCTTTGTCCTTTTAGGTCTCTGGTCCCAACTGGTTTTGTTGGCAGAAAGGCTAGCCCTTTCTTGGTTTTTGTGATTGTGGAACTATTCCACCTCTAAGGACTAATGTCCGTCTCTTACCTTTTCTCTTTTGCAGTCAGGGTTGCTTGCTCAGCGTCTCTTCATTCCTTCTACGATCCTCCTCGGTCTCAGCTCGAGCTTTCTTCTCTTCCCCCCATCTTCTGCCCCATTTTTCCCTACATCGTGCCTCCTTTGGTCCTGTCCGAGTTGTGTCGGTGCCCTCTCCACCAGGTTTCCTCGTTTGGCCGTCGGTTCCTTGCCTCCGATTTGCCCTTCCCCATCAGTGATTCCTCTGTCTTGTTGACTTTGCTGCCGAGTTGTGGTGCAGTATTTTTTTATTAATTGCTCCTTGCCGTCTATTAATTAATTATTGGTTGTTCCTTGTAGGGCCCCTCGTTTGTTATCAGTTCTCCCTTTAGATCTTTGCTTTCCTGTTGTATGAGTTTAGTATTCCTTGTATTCAGGCTCCTGTCCTGCCTCCCTTCTATCTCTTTCCCTCTTCGTGGCTCTCGTTTTTTTTTCCGGCTTTACTTATCCACTGTCGCACTGCTATTGGAATTGCGTTTGTTATCTTCTTGTTCGTTTCATTGTTGCCTGCAAACATCCTACCTGATACCCCCTCCCTCTTTTACATCTAGTTGTGTCTCATTTTCTCATTGTCTGACCTTTCTTCTAAGGTTCTGTTGTTGTCCCTTTAATCCCTTTGTCATCCTTTGTTGCTCCGGCTCGCCCCGAGGACTACCTTACTGGTCATTCTCTTTGTAATTTAGCCTGGAGTCTAGGGAGGACGATTCCATCCCCACATGTCCTTAGGCTATGATCTAGTTGTGGAACCCTTTCCTGTACGCTTTTAAAATTCTATATGTGCTGTTGGCGCATTTTTGCTCCCTGCATCCCCCGATCTGTCTCCCCAATTATAATCCCTGATTGTTCGTCCCTTTCCTGCTGACTGCTCTTTTCATCCTTATTTAGTTGGCTTTGAAAGCCCCTACACCCACTCAAGAATCGGCTTATGATTTAGGTTCTGCAGTTGATGCTGGAATGAAAGAACAGAGAAGGTCCCACAGCAAGGAAGAAGTACAAATGGATTTAATCTTTTTGTGAAAGGGGGGGGGTTGTTGCGTCACATGTACCCCACACAGTTCTTTACAATTCAGTTGTGATATTTTGCACAGCCATGAAGTAACAATAAACCAAGAAAGATTTTGCCTACAAATGGCAAAAAATATTTCAAGCAAGACCAATAGTATACATGCAGGTTTTGCTTGTGCAGTCGTTGTGCAGCATAAAGCAAAGATAAACAGTTTTTTAGTGCAGTATACTATAAATCATTAATTGGTCGAAATGTCGACATGTTTCGGCGGAAACATTCATTTAGACTCCGCCTTCCTCAGGACTAAGCAAGTCGGCCTAAGTAGAAAGCGACTGGTGCTTGTGCATATAGTGGCTGTGGTGCTATGGGAGGGAAAAGAAGAGAAAAAAGGGTAGATTAGCTAAAAGTGAGGGCATATGCATGTGGCCTCTCTAAAAGTGCAAATTGTGATTGAGAAATTTACTTACAATGGCGCCAGGCAGAAGACTAAGAAATGGTGGAAAAAATGGAGAAAAAAGTGGTGATTAGAATGCACTGGAGGGTAGGTGGGCAGAGCGAGGGCATGCGTTGGGACTCACTTGCCATGGAAATTGAGCGGACTTAAATTGCTGAAAGTGAAAGAACAGCAATTAAAAGCAGACCTAGGGGCAGAAACGTGCAACGTGGTGATAGTTGTGAAATACACTCACCGCTGCCAGGGCAGGGGAACTGAATACTCCCTGAAAGTGGAGAAATGGGAATAAATAACAGAGGTGGAACGAGGATACAACAAAGGGCTATGGATGCCAGAAAACCTCAGAAGTGCTTACCTAATGTTGAAGCTCACAGTGCAAGCGTGGCGCAGCCGGCGCCGAGGGTAGATGCTGCCGCTCCGAGAGTGGAGTTTAAATGAGGCATGCATCGGCACAGACCGGAAGGGGCGCGGCCGTGCACAGGGGCGTGCCAGAAGAAGCAGAGTCATACGGAGAGTGAAAAGGGTATTGCGGGCGCCATGATGAAAGGTCAGAGTTGCTCAGAGAGGAGGTGTACATTGTGTGACAATGGCCAAAGGGGATCGAATATAGGTCATTGCACGTCCCAAGGCGGGACTGTACCAAGAGATTTAAAAAGATGAAGTTAAGAACGTAAAATCGCAAAAGTAGACATGTATTCAATACAATATGCAGAGCGAAGACACAGTATTATTTGAAACACATTGCACATTGCGATTAGAACAGTAGCGATGCCAAATATTACGTCTAACTGATTGAATGCTGGAATGATAGTAACTCAATTTGAGAAAACCGTGTAGTACAATTACGTTATTGCGAACACTTGGACAATGTCAACATATATGGAGAACAATGCACATGTTAGACACCAGTATTGACTAGAAAACTGGAAAACAAACGCTGGGATGCACTGCGTATTGAGACATAGAGTCAGGATTTGAAAATTGCTTCCATATTTGGTCGACTGACGCAAGTGGCCAGTGTCCCATCGGTGTAGATCTGTAAACAAAGTAGAATAATTGACAGGAAAACCATTGGATGAAGGCATAATATAGTATATATGATATGATAAAGCAATAACAATGAGTGCACACATGCTGAAACACTAGTGCATTGATAATAACAGAACCATGCATAGCACACGTGTCCGAAGACTTTTTATTTTGGTTTGGGGAATCTGGGAGTGACTAGGCTGTTCCACTCGATAGCCTCATTGAGGCTATGGTTGACTGTGTCTAAATCGAAAATCAGCCTTTGCTCTTTTAGGTGCAACAGTTTGAAGATGTTGCTTCCCCGTTGGTTGAGTGTCAGTTTTTGTAAGACCGTCCATTTGAGATCAGTGACGACATGTTGTTTAGTTAGAAAATGTTGTACTAAGGGTTCATTGATTTTCTTGCACCTAATATTAGATTGGTGTTTACAGATGCGGGCTTTTATCTCTTGAGTGGTGTACCCTATGTACCACAAATTGCAGGGGCATCTAATAGCGTAGATGACATTCTTTGTTTTGCAATTGGTGTGGGCAGTAATGGAAAAAGTGCGGTGTCTGATGGTAATGGAATCTTGTTCTATGGTGCTGGCACATTGAGTGCAGTCACCGCATTTTTTGTGTCCAGTTACACTAGGTAAGGTTGGCCTCTGCAAGAAGGCGCCTAAAGTACCTTGCAGTTGGATCTGTGACGTGGTGTTGGGATATGTTTTGGTCAAGACTTGACCTAAGTTCTGCGATTTGTTGAAGGCGAACATTGGTCTGCTTAATTGGAGTTGGTTGGTGGAGAGTACATGCCAGTTTTTGAGTATGGATGCCCTGATGGCGTTACTCAAAGGTGAAAATGTGGTGACACAGACCAAGTGATCTGTCTCCTCAGGTTTCTGTTTATTGACTAGCAATGTGTCTCTATTGCTATATTTTGCTCTCTTGAGGCATCTCTTCACAATACTTTTCGGGTAGCCTCTTGTGGGTAGTTTTTTTGTCAAAACTGCGGCATGTTTCATGTAATCGGCCATTTTGCTACAGTTGCGTCTAATGCGCAGGAATTGGCTGTATGGCAGGTTTTGGCACAGTGCTTGAGGATGAAAGCTGTTGAATTGGAGAAGTGTGTTTTTCGCAGTTGGTTTGGTGTAAAGTTGACATAGTAATTTGTTGTCTGCGGCCTCAAAAGTGAGGTCTAGGAAGCTGATCCTATGGTGACTGTATTCATGTGTGAATTTAAGGTTGGGATTGAGGGTATTGATCCAGGTGAGAAATGATTTAAGATCATCCTCAGTGCCCTTCCAAATGCAGAAAATGTCGTCGATATAGCGCTTCCAGATGGTAAGGAATTGTCTGAAGTGGTTGTTAGAGAGAACCCTGGTCAGTTCAAAATTAATCATGTATAAATTGGCAACATTAGGGGCAAAAGTGGATCCCATGCTGACACCTTTCACCTGCTGGTAATATTGTTTATACAGAAAAAAAGTTTTGTGTCATTGCTGTGCGGGCACAGTTGGCAATGAACTCGCTCCTGGCAGTATGTGGCCGGGGTCTATTTTCCAATGCCTCAAATAGAACTTCAACTGCCTCTGCTTGGGGAATATTGGTGTAGAGTGATTCTACATCAAGAGTCACCATGAAGTCAGTGTGGGGATCAAACTCTACGTTCTCAAAGGTATTGATTGTATGCATGGTATCCTTAAGAAATGAATCGGAGGCTTCCACTAAAGGTTTCAAGAAACTGTCCACGTACACAGAGAGGGGCTCTAGTAGCGATCCAATGGCCGAAACAATTGGTCTGCCTGGTGGATTTTGTAGGTTTTTGTGTATTTTGGGCAATATATATATGGCCGGGGTGACAGGGAAATCTTTGATGAGAAACAGACTTTCTTGTTCAGAAATCCATTCCTTTTGGAGTGCGTCTTTGACCATTTTTTGGATGGATTTTTTGATCTTGTCAGTGGGGTCGTTGGGTAGCAGTTTGTAGTGGGCCACATTAGTAAGTTGTCTGGATAATTCCAAATCATATTTGGCAGTGTCCATGAGGACAATGCCACCACCTTTGTCGGCACTCTTGATGGTCAGGTTCGAGTTGTTTTTGAGAGTATCAAGAGCTCTCTTCTCTTCTGCTGTAAGGTTATAACGATACCGGGGATAATTTTTTTCAGCAGATGCTAGGTCCTTGAACGAGTGCCTCAAAAGTTTCGATTTCGGGACCTAAAGCAGAGCGTGGTGGCCAGAATGTAGATGGTGGCCGAAGGTTAGAGGCATTCCACTCGGGTTTGTATGTGGTGTCTTTGAAGAACGATTTCAGCCTGATGTTTCTGAAAAATCTGTGTAATTCGACCCTAAGAAGGAAGGGGTCGTGACGCTTAGCCATCGCATATGACAGACCTTTGCTTAGTAGTTGTGATTCCGATTCAGAGATCTGGTATTGAGCCAAATTGAAAATGGGAAGCTCATCTGAGTTGTTAAGGAATGGGAGGGTCAAAATTTGATCATTAACGATGTTGTTAGTGAGTCGTGTTTGATCATCTTCTAATGTAGGTGTAATGGCAATGACAGTCGAAGGATTGTCTGTGTTGTTGTCGTAACTTCCAGTGATGGGTGTCGTTACTGTTACTGCGGTTGTTGAGGATAGAATTGAGGTGGGTATGACTGAGGAAGGTACTGAAATTGTTGCCATGGTTGTGGTGGTTGGTTGCCATACCGAGTTTGCACCGGATGTCGTGGGTATGCTTTTCTGTAGCGGCCCCGTGGTGGGCCACGGTGAAAATTTTGAGGTTGTTGGGCAAGAGAATTTTGGCGCCATTGTGTAGTGTTGGATGATGGTGCACTACTAGTTGAGGCTTGATTTGGGTTAGAATCAGTGCTGTCTACACTTGAGGTGGAGAAAGTGACTTTTTTGCGGTTTGGAGTACCCTGGTTGTTAGAGGTGTAGAAAGAATCTTGTAAATAGGGGTAAGCTTTCTCAACGGTAAAGTTGCTAACGTCTTTTTTTAGTTTGTCAATCTTTTTATTTATGGTGTAATCTTTGAATTGCTCGATTTCTCAATTCAAATCTTCTAAGATTTTTTTGGCGTTGGTTAGAGCGGTGTTGGAAAGTAGTAACTTTTCTTCTGCAGAGATTTTATCTTCCTCCTCCTTGAGAACAATTTGTGCAGTCTCAATGACCAGGAGCATCCAATCGAGGCTACATTTATTGGCTATGAAGGTCCAAGACTTGCAGAAGGGTAGCCGGTCTGTGAGCTTGCACTGTGAGCTTCAACATTAGGTAAGCACTTCGGAGGTTTTCTGGCATCCATAGCCCTTTTTTGTATCCTCGTTCCACCTCCGTTATTTATTCCCATTTCTCCACTTTCAGGGAGTATTCAGATCCCCTGCCCTGGCAGCGGTGAGTGTATTTCACAACTATCACCACGTTGCATGTTTCTTCCCCTAGGTCTGCTTTTAATTGCTGTTCTTTCACTTTCAGCAATTTAAGTCCGCTCAATTTCCGTGGCAAGTGAGTCCCAACGCATGCCCTC
>JAUEJG010232539.1:0-15880 GCA_032274985.1 Desmognathus aureatus | reverse complement strand
TCTATGCACTGACATCCGCTTTGCCGCAAACTTCATGCAAAACCGTCCATCGGTTGCAAAGTTATAAGCAATAGAATGTTGAGGATTTCCTATGTAAAACACAAGATAACTTAACTCTCTGGTGACGATGGTTGCCAGAGAATGAGAGCAGAGGACCCCTGCACAGGGGTCAAGAAAGCCCAGGAACACACAGGCAAGTGTCAAAAAACAGCAGACCGGCACACTCTTTGCAAAAGTAGAAAAATATACAAATTTTATTTTCCATTCAAGTGCCAGTGCTGAATCAAAATGCAGGAGTTGGCAGAGGTTCAAAAAAGTGCTAGTGCATGAGTCTGTTTCACCCGACCATATGGGCTCATCGGTATAGATAGGGATTTTGAGCTACTGCAAACCTTGGAGCTCTTATCCTCCTCTCTTGGGGAGGGCTCTCTACCGCTAACCTTGGGTCCCCAAATGTCTATGCCCACAGATTTTAAACCGAAATCTAAGTTTACCCCTTTTTCCGCATCAAAGGATGTGGTTGATCTATTTTGTGATGTGGTGACGGCAGATCTCCTCAAATTGAGGATTAATCATGCCTACCCACACACCACTAATTTGACATCGGGGGAACAGGCAGCCTTTGAGGAGCTCAAAGGTATCAGTGGTATTGTCATCAAGCCTAGTGATAAGGGTGGGAACATTGTTATTATGGATACTGTTCACTACACCAGGGAAATTATGCGACAACTGGGAGACACTACTTGTTATTTTCCAGTACCTCTAAACTGTCTCGCATCTTTCCAGAGTGAATATGACACACTCTTGTAGATTGGACCAGACAAGGCCTTTTGAATCTGGATGAGGCTGAATTTTTGACTGTTAGAGCCCCAATAACTCCAACATTGTACATTCTTCCCAAGATCCACAAGACCCTGGTTAATCCTCCGGGCCACCCTATTGTGTCAGCTATTTCCAGCTTAACTGAACCCCTCTCTATTTTTCTCGACTTCCACCTGCGAGATTATGTGAGCAAACTCAAATCTTTTGTGGGGGACACCACTAACGTGCTTGGGCAATTGGGCAATGTGGTATGGAAAGATGAATATCTCTTGTGCACACTGGATGTTGCTAGTCTGTACACCATCATTTCTCACCATCAAGGGCTTGAAGCGGTACATTAATTTTTATCTGATCTATCTGCCAGCTTCAGTGACCATGTCAATATGCTTTTATCCATGTTACAATTTGCCTTAACCCATAACACTTTCCTCTTTGATGAAACTCTGTACCACCAGCAACGGGGCACGTTATGGGCGCTGCCTTTGCCCCTGTTTATGCAAACCTGTTCATGGGGTGGTGGGAGGATCGCTATCTCTATGCTCATCCAGAGTTTTCCAAGGTAATATACATGAGGTATATTGATGACCTGTTTATAATTTGGCATGGCACTGGTGCACAACTTACTGCCTTTATTGATGATCTGAACAAAAATGAGGCTAATGTGGTTCTTACATCCAATGTGTCAGCATCTCAAGTGAGCTACTTGGACTTATTGATAACACCTGTTGGGGAGCGTTTGTGTACCACATTTGTGAAACCCACTGCCTCAAATTCTATACTGCATGCCACCAGCTATCACGAGCCGTTATGTATCAGCAGCATTCCCTTAGGTGAGTTCATCAGGTCTAAATGTAACAACTCTGATGACTCTACATACCAAGCACAAGAGAAACAAATTGTTGACCAACTCCTCACTAGGGGCTACACCCACTCCTTATTGTCTAAAGCACAGCACATTGTTGCAGGGAGAGATAGGGCCCTACTTCTCCGGAAAAAGAATAAACCCAAACCTAGAAGGGGTCGCCCTATCAACTGTAGTGACCATACACAGAGCCATCACCTACGCATGATCCTTACCTCCTGTTCTGCCATCCCAGGGGTAAAGAAAATGTTCTTTAAACATTGGAAAATTCTTCTTTCTGACCCTGTTCTGAAAGGTCTTATTCCTACTAAACCTGGGTTTAGCTTTAAGAGAGCCCCTTCCTTATGTGACAGGCTAACGTCCAGCCACTTTACCAACAAAACGCAGACCCCTGACAGGGGTGCCTTCACGAGCTGTGGCAAGTGCCAAGCCTGTAATCGCACCAAATACTCCATTTGCTCATACAAGTCGTATGATGGCAAAAGGGACCTGCCAATACGGCAACAGATCACTTGCAAAACAGACTTCGTAGTATATGTACTCGAATGCCCATGTAGGTTGCGATATGTAGGCAGTAGCAGAAGGGAGGTGGTCGAGAGGATCAGGGAACATCGGCAAGCTATCAAAAACAAGGACATCACTTACCCCACGGCGGTACATTTTCAGAAACACCATAATAGTGATGAAAGCTTGGCCCTGTTCTATGGCATAAAATCCATTGAATCCCCAGCACGGGGTGGGGACCGGGAACTTCTCAGACAGGCAGAAAGCCGCAGCATTCTAGACCTGAACACCCTACATCCAGGAGGCCTTAACACACAATCCGGAATGTATGTTTTCCTGTAGTAAGGGATATATCGAGGAATATCTATATTGGGATGCTCCCTTTCCCTCCCCACTCCAGCTTCTATGTGTGGTGTGATCTGATCACTGTACTCTCACAGCATTTACCTCCAATATTTAGCTGTGGATATATGCGGGATTGTGTTTTTATTTACATGAACATACCTTATCACGTTTTTCCTCTTTAATTTATTTCACAGGGGTGTTTTGTCTACAAATTCGCCAGTATAGTACTTGTATCCTTCAAAAAAACAATTTCTGGAATATATGGGATCTGTACCTACTTGCTGGGATTTTGTAGTATCTCGCTTGCATGCTATTCATGCTTTTAATATGTAACAATTTCTCTCTCTTCATATTTTCTTGTTGTATTCTTTCCCTATCTCCATTTTAGTGAGACCAAGCCCTTCCCATGAGACTTCCATACTACTGTAATAATGTGCATATTGTAAAAATGTGATACTCATGCCTGGGTACTGTACTCCTTTATATTTATACTGTCTTCCTAACTTTTTTGACATGAGGCCCATATATTGGATTTTTCTGCCAGAAAATAACATTGCCTTCATGCCACCATTATGGCTCTACTTGATTGGTTGATTTTGTCGAACGTATCTCATTAAGGAGTTCCATTAGCACCTTGGTCAATGATTGGCTGATGCTCTCACTTGGATATTATGTAAGTCCTTGTATTCTAGGGATGGTTGCCACTGATGAGTCCGTACTGGCCCCAGCACGGACGAAAACGGATGTTGTGAGTGGACACACTCCGTTAGGAACTTGAAATCCTGCTAATTCTCTTTTTTCTTTCCCCTCTCTCCCCCCTCCCCCTTCCCTTCCACCTTCTCTCTTTCTTATTTTTTGTCCTGATTATATGAGTGTAAATTTTGCCTATTTTATAGTGATAAAACAATTAAATAATTTTTTCAATTGGTTACATTCGCAGTGAGTGTGGCGGTTTCATTTTCGCTTTAGGGGCTTCATTCGCCCCTTCCACTGTATCTCTGACAACCTACGTGGGAGTAGTGTTCCCGCTGTTGAGGGTGTGCACTCTCTAGTCGAGTGCCGCTTGGTGGTAGTATATATATTTCTTAGCAGATTGGTCTGTGAGTTATGCAGATGTCACAGAGATGTTATTGGAATTGGTGAGTTTCTGTTTGACACACAATGTTTTCCTGTTTGACGAAAAAATGTTCCATCAAGTCCTAGGTACAGCAATGGGGAGTCCCATAGCACCAACTTATGCGAATATTGTAATGGGGTGGTGGGAAGCTACTATTCTGTATCCGAAATTGGCCTTTTTGAATGTGGTGTTTTATGCCAGATATATAGATGACCTGATCTTCATTTGGAAAGGAGATCTTGTTGATTGGTCACTTTTTGTTCAAGAGATTAATGTGAATGATATCAACCTACAGTTTTCGGGGGTTATCTCTCATGAAAAGGTTACTTTTCTGGATTTAGAATTGTACGTGAAGGAGGACGTTTTACACCACAAAACACATTTCAAGCCTACGGCAGGTAACTCGCTGCTTCTGGCAAGCAGTGGTCATCCGCCATCTTGTATTAAGGGTATTCCCTATGCGGAGATGCTTAGGATGTCCAGAAACTGTTCTGAAGACACAGAAACTGTTGCAGCTGTTAATACAGTTATACAACGGTTCCAGCAAAGGGGATACCCTAACAGTATGTTACAACAGGCCAGAAACAAGGTACAGAATGAACCTGCACCTAGACCCTATGACAAAAAAACGAAAAAGACCATTAATTCCATACAAGATCCTTGGATGATTATGAAATTCTCTAAACAGGCATCCAAGATCAAGGCAATTTTTAAGAAGTATTGGCCTATTTTGAAGTCCGATGTTGTCCTGGCGCCTCTTATCTCGGATGCCCCAAAAATCTCGTTTTCTAGATCATTGAATCTGAGGGATTTACTTTCCCCTAGTCATTTCACTAGAGAGAGAAGTCGTGGGCATCGGGATAAAGGATTCTTTAGTTGTGCGAGCTGCAAAGCCTGCAACAAGTCCTACTACAATAAAAAAACAGTGACATGCCCATTGAGACGTCAACCGTTCATCATTCAGGAACATATGAATTGTGAAACATCTAATTGTATTTATATGATAGAATGTCCATGTGGCTTACGTTACATAGGTAGTACCACCTTACCATTGCGGGAAAGAATGTTGCAACATAAAAGAGCAATTAGAAACAAGGATGTCTCGTATTCAACTGCTACCCATTTTGAGGCCAGACATCAATCCAGGGACACATTGATGAAATTTTGGGCTTTAAGAACGGTGGGGGTCCCCAAAAGAGGGGGGGACCATGATAAGCTCTTGAG
Source organism: Desmognathus aureatus (assembly GCA_032274985.1). Lineage (NCBI taxonomy): Eukaryota > Metazoa > Chordata > Amphibia > Caudata > Plethodontidae > Desmognathus > Desmognathus aureatus. The sequence continues at coordinate 11,006 of JAUEJG010232539.1, read as the reverse complement.
GCGCTCAGAATCCAAACTTATAGCCTTGTTTGATTCATACTCACCCAGAGGAATGAACATCAAAACTGGGTTGGGCTTGTTTATTTAATGCTTGTCTTGTTATTTTTCTGATGTTTTTCCTATGTTTGTCTGTTATTTAGTTCTTAGGTCTTTTAATCATGCTCAGGGTCTCATTTTCAATATGTTTGATATCACAACAATGGATTTGTAGCTTGATTAGGAACTCCCAGTTGAATTAGTATCTAGGTGATTTTTGCTCATATGAATTTAGTATGCCTTACTTTTAAAATAGGAGTATGTCTATTCCTTTCCCCTTCCCACTTCTCTTTTATTTTAGTGGTTGGAATTCATTCCAGCTACATTACAAATACAGTGTTAAGATTAGTGATCATGGTTTACTGACAGTATTGTACTGATATTGACCCCTTATGGACCTCTCCGATTTTTGATGATGAGTGTATTCAAGGCAATGAGAATTAGCTTTGTTCAATTATCAAACGAATGTTCAATGGTATCGTTCGTGTAAAGTTTGTTTCTGCCTTTTTGTTGATCACATGATGTCAACATTATGTTATAGGAGGGGCTTTGATGGGTGTGGTTAGTCTCACTGAGGAACCCGTCTGAGACGCGTGCAGACCTGTGCACGGTGCTGCGGCACGACGGGAGAAACGGGTAGAGAAGGGGAAGGGGAAGATGCCTACCCGCTCTCTCAATATCCCTTGCCAGTTATTGCTTGATATTCCGGCCGGCTGGCCGTGTCATAAGAAATGAGAAAATGAATTAAAAAACATCATTTGCAATTAAGAAGTTTCCCTTCGTTTTCTTGGCTGCCGGGTGAGCTGTCACTTTGAGTGCTGAGTTTGGAGTTCCCGTCAACTCAGGTGGTAGTCCGCCACCGCTGGTATACAATATATATATATATATATATATATATATATATGTTATGTTAGCTGGGTTCTTGTATAGCGCGTTCTAAACCACATTTGCAGTATCGTTGCGCTACGAACCGAGGTGGGGTCTACCTCAGCTCGATTTTCGCGAGACGTCACCCCCTTTTCCCAGCATCTGGGTTTATATGTGCTTATGGACTTCTCAAGGCCTGGGTGCCGAGCAACATGATCCATCCATATCTAATCTAAAGGTATTTTATGTGTTCATTTAACAGTCCATCCTTGTATATGGATCATCATTATGTGTTGTTTTTTTCATGTATCGACCCTATTCCCTAGGACCCATCCCTGTATTGGTGTGAGTCAGTCTGTTTAATTATACAGCTGTGACGAGTTTGTGGGAGGGTCCGCGTCTATGTGTATGTATTGTATGTGTAGTATTTTTGGCCCTTTAGAGTGTGAAGTCTTCAGGTGTGCAGATGTGTATTTTGTTCCATTGTGGCGGAGCAGCCTCCTGGCCCATAGCTCTCTTCTTACTTTTTCTTTACTTCTTGTCGTAATTATACTGACTCTAGTACAGTAAGCGGCCATAACCCTCTTTACTTAAAATAGTAGTCATCATCCCATTCACCGACACCATAACAAAGGCATACTCATTTAGATTGGATGGGTACTCGTGGTACTCCTCTCCTCTGCCAGGACTGTTTTGTTTTTTTTTGGTGGGAAAAAGCGAGATTCTGTTGTGGCGACGAAAGATTTATTTGAATTTTTATAATAGGAAAATAAACTGCACTTCAATGTTTATTGACAGTTTTTTTACTCACATGATTTTTTTTTCTTCTAGCCTGCTAAATGTCTTCAAATAGTTTGGATTGTGCCTGCCACAATTCAAATTCTACTATATGTGTTCATTATGTAATAAGCACTGTGACTTTAGATTCCTGGATTGGCAAACAAAATGTTTGCTTTTGCCATCAACTTTATGGTGAAATTACATGCCAGTGCAGTCATGTCAACCTCAAAAGTCTGAAATATGGGCTGGGCTGCAGTGGTGGGTTGAAGTGGTACACTTGAAAATAAGTCCTGCTCTCACGAATTCTAGGCTTGCCTAAACAGTGCCTAAAAGCAAAACTGAGAAAGAAAGGTGCACAATGAGACCATACTCATGTAAAGTAACATCTATAATCACCCAATGGATTAACAGATGCTCCACACATAAGGACACTCTCCAATGCTTATATAAAATGTACAAAAAGGACAATCGGAAGACGAAGAATTTTAATGTGCTACTTACCATTTGGAAAAGCTAAAACACTAACAATTAGAAAGAAGAAAATGACTGAGAGGATTCCCTTCCAGATGTTGTCTTCCTGGCTCGAGTCATCCCTGGTGAAGTCTTTGCCCTGGTGCGTTCTCACCCTCTGCCAGCTTCACCTGCCGGTGGGCGGGGTCCCTTTCCTTTTTTTTCCTTGAGGGCAGTGCCTGGGTGACAGCGGGTGTGTTCTTGAGTGCTGCTCCCCTCTGGGGGCATGACACGCATTGGTGTCAGCATGCCCGTGCTATGGGGGAGATGGGGGAGTTCTCAGGCTACTCCAGCCTTGACTGGGCATCATTGAGTGATCCCATGGACACAATATATTTAGCAGGAGATGGATTGCATGCAAGTCCCTTTATGTTATATGGCCTTTCTCCTGGGCCAATGACAGCAATGCTTTCTGAGGAGCTGGATTGCTTGTAAGACCCTTGATGTTGTATGGGCTTTCAGCAGGGCAGATGCAGACAGGCTTTTGTCTTTGCCCTGCCACGTCGCCACTGTCTGCCAGCTTCGCCTGCCAGTGGGCTGGGTCCTTTTTTTCCCCTTGAGGGCGATGCCTGAGTGACAGCGGGAGTGTTCTTAAGTTCCACTCACCTCCGGGGGCATAGCACGTGTTGGTGTCGTCATGCTGCTGCTCTGGGGGAGACGGGGGAGTTCTCAGGCTTCTCCAGCCTTGACTGGGCGTCATCGAGTGGTCCTGTGGACACAATATCATTAGCAGGCGATGGATTGAATGCAAGTCCCTTTATGTTATATGGCCTTTCTCCTGGGCCCATGACAGCAATGTCTTTCTGAGGAGCTAGATTGCTTGTAAGACCCTTGATGTTATCTGGGCTTTCAGCAGGGCAGATGCAGACAGGCTCTTGTCTTTGCCCTGCCGCGTATTCACCCTCGGCCAGCTTCGCCTGCCAGGTGGAGTCCATTTTCTTTGTTTCCTTGAGGGCAGCGCCTGGGTGACAGTGGGAGTGTTCTTGAGTGCCTCTCCCCTCCGGGGGCATAGCATGCGTTGTCAGCATGCTGCTGCTCTGGGAGAGACAGGAGAGTTCTCAGTCTTCTCCAGCCCTGACATTGCGTCCATGGGACCACTCAATGACGCCCAATCTTTAGCAGGAAATTGATTGCATGCAAGTCCCTTTATGTTATATGGCCTTTCTCCTGGGCCCATGACAGCAATGTCTTTCTGAGGAGCTGGATTGCTTGTAAGACCCTTGATGTTATCTGGGCTTTCAGTAGGGCGGATGCAGACAGGCTCTTGTCTTTGCCCTGCCGCGTCTTTGCCCTCTGCCAGCTTTGCCTGCCGGTGGGCAGGGTCTCCGTGAGGGCGGCGCCTGGGTGACAGAAGGCGTGTTCTCGAGTGTTGCTCCCCTCCGGCGGCGTAGCATGAGTTGGTGTCGTCATTCTGCTGTTCTGGAGGAGACGTGGGAGTTCTCAGGCTTCTCCAGCCCTGACTGGGCGTCATTGAGTGGTCCCATGGACACAATATCTTTAGAAGGAGATAGATTGCATGCAAGTCCCTTTACGTTATATGGCCTTTCTCCTGGGCCCATGACAGCAATATCTTTTTGAGGAGCTGGATTGCTTGTAAGATCCTTGATGATGTATGGGCTTTCAGGAGGGACCATGGGAGCAATGTCTTTAGCCACAGATGGAATACTTGTAAGTCCCTTGATGTTATCTGGGCTTTCAGCAGGGCAGATGCAGACAGGCTCTTGTCTTTGCCCTGCCACGTCTTCACCCTCTGCCAGCTTCGCCTGCCAGTGGGCGGGGTCCTTTTTCTTTTTTTCCTTGAGGGTGGCGCCTGGGTGACGTCGGGCGTGGTCTTGAGTGCCACTCCCCTCTGGGGGTGTAGAACGCGCTGTTGTCGGCATGCTGCTGCTCTGGGGGAGACGAGGAAGTTCTCAGGCATCTCCAGCCCAAACTGGGCATCATTGAGTGGTCCTATGGACGCAATATCTTTATCAGGAGATGGATTGCATGTAAGTCCTTTAATGTTATATGGCCTTTCTCCTGGGCCCATGACAGCAATGTCTTTCTAAGGAGCTGGATTGCTTCTTTGTCCCTGAGGTTTTCTGGCCTTTCAGCAAAGCAGGTGCAGACAGGCTCTTGTCTTTGCCCTGCCGGGTTTACGGCTTCTGCCAGATTCGTCTTCCGGTGGGCGGGGTCCCTTTTCTTTTTTTTTCCTTGAGGTATGCTTGTTCTTGAGTGCCGCACCTCTCCAGGGGCGTAGCACTCATTGGTGTCAGCATGCTGCTTCTCCGGGGGAGATGGGGGAGTTCTCAGGCTTCTCCAGCCCTGACTGGGCGTCATTGAGTGGTCCCATGGAATCAATACCCTCAACAAAAGATGGATTGCATGGAAGTCCCTTTTTGTTATACAGCCTTTTTCCTGGGCCCATGACAGCAATGTCTTTCTGAGGAGCTGGATTGCTTGTAAATCCCTTGATGTTATCTGGGCTTTTAGAAAAGCAGGTGCAGACAGGCTCTTGTCTTTGCCTTGCCACGTCTTCACCCTCTGCCGGCGGGGTCCCTTTTCTTTTTTTCCCTTGAAGGCGGTGCCCGAGTGACAGCAGGCGTGTTCTTGGGTGCTGCTCCCCTCCGGGGGCGTAGCATGCGCTGGTGATGGCATATTGCCGATCTGGGAGAGACTGGGGAGTTCTTAGGCTTATCCAGCCCTGACTGGGCATCATTGAGTGGTCCCATGGACGCTATATCTTTATCATGAGATGGATTGCATATAAGTCCCTTTTTGTTATATGGCCTTTCGCCTGGGCCCATGACAGCAAAGTCTTTCTGAGGAGCTGGATTGTTTGTAAGACCCTTGTTGTTGTATGGGCTTTCAGCAGGGCCCAATGGAGCAATATCTTCAGGCACAGATGGATTGCTTGTAAGACCCTTGACGTTATCTGAGCTTTCAGCAGGGCAGATGCAGACAGGCTCTTATCTCTGCCCTGCCGCTTCTTCGCTATCTGCCAGCTTTGCCTGCCGGTGGGCGGGGTCCCTTTTCTGTTTTATCCATGAAGGTGGCGCCTGGGTGACGGCAGACATGTTCTTGAGTGCCACTCCCCTCCGGGGGTGTAGCATGCGTTGGTGTCGGCATGCTGCTGCTCCAGGGGAGATGAGGGATTTCTCAGGCTTCTCCAGCCCTGACTGGGCGTCATTGAGTGGTCCCATGGACGCAATATCTTTAGCAGGAGATGGATTGCATGCAAGTTCCTTTTTGTTAGACGGCCTTTCTCCTGGGCCCATGACAGCAATGTCTTTCTGAGGAGCTAGATTGCTTGTAAGACCCTTGATGACGTATGGGCTTTCAGCAGGGCCCATGGGCGCAATGTCTTTAGCAACAGACGGAATACTTGTAAGTCCCTTGATGTTATTTGGGCATTCAGCAGGGCAGATGCAGACAGGCTCTTGTCTTTGGCCTGCTGCATCTTCATCCTCTGCCAGCTTCGACTGCCGTTGGGCGGGGTCCCTTTTCTTTTTTTCCTTAAGTGGAACGCCTGGGTGACAGCGGGCGTGTTCTTCAATGCCGCTCCCCTCCAGGGGCGTTGCAAGCCTTGTTGTCAGAATGCTGCTGCTCTGGGAGAGACGGGAATTCTCAGGCTTCTCCAGCCCTGACTGGGCCTCATTGAGTGGTCCCCTGGACGCAATATCTTTAGCAGAAGAAGGATTGCATGTAAGTCCCTTTATGTTATATGGCCTTTCTCCTGGGCCCATGACAGCAACATCTTTCTGAGGAGCTGGATTGCATGCAAGACCCTTGATGTTATCTGGGCTTTCAGCAGGGCCAATGCACACAAGCTCTTGTCTTTGCCCTGCTGCTTCTTCACCCTCTGCCAACTTTGCCTGCCGGTGGGCGGGGTCCCTTTTCTTTTTTTTTCTGGAAGGCGGCGCCTGGGTGACAGCGGGCATAGTCTTAAGTGCTGTTCCCCTCCGGGGTGTAGCACGCATTGGTGTTGGCATGCTGCTGCTCTGGGGGAGTTCTCAGGCTTCTCCAGCCCTGACATTGCATCTATGGGACCACTCAATGACGCCCAATCTTTAGCAGGAGATAGATTGCATGCAAGTCTGTTTATGTTATATGGGCTTTCTCCTGGGCCAATGACAGCAATGTCTTTCTGAGGAGCTGGATTGCTTGTAAGACCCTTGATGTTGTATGGACTTTTTCAGCAGGGCAGATGCAGACAGGCTCTTGTCTTTGCCCTGCCACGTCTTTGCCTTCAGCCAGCTTCACCTGCCTGTGGGCTTGGTCCCTCTTTTTTCCTTGAGGGCAGCGCGTTTTTGAGTGCCACTCCCCTCCGGGGGCGTTGCACGCATTGCTTCTGGCATGCTGCTGCTCTGGGGAGACCGGGGAGTTCTTAGGCTTCATCAGCCCTGACAGGGCATCATTGAGTGGTCCAATGGAATCAATACCTTCAGCACGAGATGGATTGCATGTAAGTCCCTTTATGTTAGATGGCCTTTCTCCTGGGCCCATGACAGCAATGTCTTTCTGAGGAGCTGGATTGCTTCTAAGACCCTTGATGTTGTATGTGCTTTCAGCAGGGCCCATGGTAGCAATGTCATTAGCCACAGATAGAATACTTGTAAGTCCTTTGATGTTATTTGGGCTTTCAGAAGAGCAAATGCAGACAGGCCCTGCCGCGTCTTCGCCCTCTGCCAGCTTCACCTGCCGGTGGGCGGGATCCTTTTTATTTTTTTTCCTTGAGGGCGGCGCCTGGGTGACAGCGGGTGTGTTCTTGAATGCCGCTCCCCTCCGGGGGCATAGCACGCGTTGGACTTGGCATGTTGCTGCCCTGGGGGAGACTGGGGAGTTCTCAGGCTTATCCAGCCCTGACTGGGCGTCATTAAGTGGTCCCATGGAATCAATATCTCTATCATGAGATGGATTGCATTGAAATCCCTTTTTGTTATATGGCCTTTCCACTGGGGCCCATGACAGCATGTCTTTCTGAGGAGCTGGATTATTTGTAAGACCCTTGATGTTGTATGGGCTTTCAGCAGGGCCCAATGGAGCAATATCTTTAGCCACAGATGGAATACGTTCAGCAGGGCCTAATGGAGCAATAACTTTAGCCACAGATGGAATACTTGTAAGTCCTTTGTGGGCTTTCAGCAGGAAAGATGCAGACAGGCTCTTGTCTTTGCCCTGGTGCGTTCTCACCCTCTGCCAGCTTCACCTGCCGGTGGGCGGGGTCCCTTTCCTTTTTTTTCCTTGAGGGCAGTGCCTGGGTGACAGCGGGTGTGTTCTTGAGTGCTGCTCCCCTCTGGGGGCATGACACGCATTGGTGTCAGCATGCCCGTGCTATGGGGGAGATGGGGGAGTTCTCAGGCTACTCCAGCCTTGACTGGGCATCATTGAGTGATCCCATGGACACAATATATTTAGCAGGAGATGGATTGCATGCAAGTCCCTTTATGTTATATGGCCTTTCTCCTGGGCCAATGACAGCAATGCTTTCTGAGGAGCTGGATTGCTTGTAAGACCCTTGATGTTGTATGGGCTTTCAGCAGGGCAGATGCAGACAGGCTTTTGTCTTTGCCCTGCCACGTCGCCACTGTCTGCCAGCTTCGCCTGCCAGTGGGCTGGGTCCTTTTTTTCCCCTTGAGGGCGATGCCTGAGTGACAGCGGGAGTGTTCTTAAGTTCCACTCACCTCCGGGGGCATAGCACGTGTTGGTGTCGTCATGCTGCTGCTCTGGGGGAGACGGGGGAGTTCTCAGGCTTCTCCAGCCTTGACTGGGCGTCATCGAGTGGTCCTGTGGACACAATATCATTAGCAGGCGATGGATTGAATGCAAGTCCCTTTATGTTATATGGCCTTTCTCCTGGGCCCATGACAGCAATGTCTTTCTGAGGAGCTAGATTGCTTGTAAGACCCTTGATGTTATCTGGGCTTTCAGCAGGGCAGATGCAGACAGGCTCTTGTCTTTGCCCTGCCGCGTATTCACCCTCGGCCAGCTTCGCCTGCCAGGTGGAGTCCATTTTCTTTGTTTCCTTGAGGGCAGCGCCTGGGTGACAGTGGGAGTGTTCTTGAGTGCCTCTCCCCTCCGGGGGCATAGCATGCGTTGTCAGCATGCTGCTGCTCTGGGAGAGACAGGAGAGTTCTCAGTCTTCTCCAGCCCTGACATTGCGTCCATGGGACCACTCAATGACGCCCAATCTTTAGCAGGAAATTGATTGCATGCAAGTCCCTTTATGTTATATGGCCTTTCTCCTGGGCCCATGACAGCAATGTCTTTCTGAGGAGCTGGATTGCTTGTAAGACCCTTGATGTTATCTGGGCTTTCAGTAGGGCGGATGCAGACAGGCTCTTGTCTTTGCCCTGCCGCGTCTTTGCCCTCTGCCAGCTTTGCCTGCCGGTGGGCAGGGTCTCCGTGAGGGCGGCGCCTGGGTGACAGAAGGCGTGTTCTCGAGTGTTGCTCCCCTCCGGCGGCGTAGCATGAGTTGGTGTCGTCATTCTGCTGTTCTGGAGGAGACGTGGGAGTTCTCAGGCTTCTCCAGCCCTGACTGGGCGTCATTGAGTGGTCCCATGGACACAATATCTTTAGAAGGAGATAGATTGCATGCAAGTCCCTTTACGTTATATGGCCTTTCTCCTGGGCCCATGACAGCAATATCTTTTTGAGGAGCTGGATTGCTTGTAAGATCCTTGATGATGTATGGGCTTTCAGGAGGGACCATGGGAGCAATGTCTTTAGCCACAGATGGAATACTTGTAAGTCCCTTGATGTTATCTGGGCTTTCAGCAGGGCAGATGCAGACAGGCTCTTGTCTTTGCCCTGCCACGTCTTCACCCTCTGCCAGCTTCGCCTGCCAGTGGGCGGGGTCCTTTTTCTTTTTTTCCTTGAGGGTGGCGCCTGGGTGACGTCGGGCGTGGTCTTGAGTGCCACTCCCCTCTGGGGGTGTAGAACGCGCTGTTGTCGGCATGCTGCTGCTCTGGGGGAGACGAGGAAGTTCTCAGGCATCTCCAGCCCAAACTGGGCATCATTGAGTGGTCCTATGGACGCAATATCTTTATCAGGAGATGGATTGCATGTAAGTCCTTTAATGTTATATGGCCTTTCTCCTGGGCCCATGACAGCAATGTCTTTCTAAGGAGCTGGATTGCTTCTTTGTCCCTGAGGTTTTCTGGCCTTTCAGCAAAGCAGGTGCAGACAGGCTCTTGTCTTTGCCCTGCCGGGTTTACGGCTTCTGCCAGATTCGTCTTCCGGTGGGCGGGGTCCCTTTTCTTTTTTTTTCCTTGAGGTATGCTTGTTCTTGAGTGCCGCACCTCTCCAGGGGCGTAGCACTCATTGGTGTCAGCATGCTGCTTCTCCGGGGGAGATGGGGGAGTTCTCAGGCTTCTCCAGCCCTGACTGGGCGTCATTGAGTGGTCCCATGGAATCAATACCCTCAACAAAAGATGGATTGCATGGAAGTCCCTTTTTGTTATACAGCCTTTTTCCTGGGCCCATGACAGCAATGTCTTTCTGAGGAGCTGGATTGCTTGTAAATCCCTTGATGTTATCTGGGCTTTTAGAAAAGCAGGTGCAGACAGGCTCTTGTCTTTGCCTTGCCACGTCTTCACCCTCAGCCGGCGGGGTCCCTTTTCTTTTTTTCCCTTGAAGGCGGTGCCTGAGTGACAGCGGGCGTGTTCTTGGGTGCTGCTCCCCTCCGGGGGCGTAGCACGCGTTGGTGATGGCATATTGCTGATCTGGGAGAGACTGGGGAGTTCTCAGGCTTATCCAGCCCTGACTGGGCATCATTGAGTGGTCCCATGGACGCTATAGCTTTAGCAGGAGATGGATTGCATATAAGTCCCTTTTTGTTATATGGCCTTTCCCCCGGGCCTATGACAGCAATGTCTTTCTGAGGAGCTGGATTGTTTGTAAGACTCTTGATGTTGTATGGGCTTTCAGCAGGGCCCAATGGAGCAATATCTTTAGCCAGAGATGGACTACTTGTAAGTCCCTTGTGGGCTTTCAGCAGGAAAGATGGAGAAAGGGGAGTTCTCAGGAATCTCCTGCCCTGACTGTGCGTCATTGAGCGGTCCCATGGACGCTATAGCTTTAGCAGGAGATGGATTGCATGCAAGTCCCTTTATCTTACATGGCTTTTCTCCTGGGCCCATGACAGCAATGTCGTTCTGAGGAGCTGGATTGCTTGTAAGACCCTTGTCGCTGTATGGGCTTTCAGCAAGGCCCATGGGAGCAATGCCTTTAACCACAGATGGAATACTTGTAAGTCCCTTGAGGTTATCTCGGCTTTCAGCAGGGCAGATCCACACAAGCTCTTGTCTTTGCCCTGCTGCGTTTTCACCCTCTGCCAGCTTCGCCTGCCGGTGGGTGGGGTCCCTTTTTTTTTTTTTTGCTTGAGGGCGGCTCCTGGGGGACAGCGGGCATGTTCTTAAGTGCTGCTCCCCTCCGGGGTGTAGCACGCATTGGTGTTGGCATGCTGCTGCTCTGGGAGAGACGGGGGAGTTCTCAGGCTTCTCCAGCCCTGACTGGGCCTAATTGAGTGGTCCCCTGGACGCAATATCTTTAGCAGGAGATGGATTGCATGTAATTCCCTCTAGGTTATATGGCCTTTCTCCTGAGACCATGACAGCATTGTCTTTCTGAGGAGCTAGATTGCTTGTAAGACCCTTGATGTTATCTGGGCTTTCAGCAGGGCAGATGCAGAAAGGCTCTTTTCTTTGCCCTGCCGTGTTTTCACCCTCTGCCAGCTTCACCTGCCAGTCGTCGGGGTCCCTTTTCTTTTTTCCTTGAGGGTGGCGCCTTGGTGACAGCGGGCGTGTTTTTCAGTGCCACTCTTCTCCGGGGTT
>JAUEJG010221468.1:0-15924 GCA_032274985.1 Desmognathus aureatus | reverse complement strand
ATCACCTGGCAGGATTTCTAAAAGGGGTTTCATAAATATATATATATATATATATATATATATATAGTGGGGGGTGCCTTTCCCGGTGGGCTCACATTGAGGCTCGACTAGTGGTGCCATCTCTCCGGGGGAGGGGGTACCTCATGCTTTACAGCTGCTGAATGTTATATTGCAGGGGCGGTTGGAAACACAGTGAATAAGGAGCAGCATCCTGCCCAGAGCCTGCATTTATTTTATTTCATGGCACTATATGTAGACATGGGCAAGACCTGCAAATCAAATTAGGGTCAATTTCAAGTTGAGCCAGGGGCCTGGCTTGAAAAACTAAGGTCCCAAGCCAAGCTGGTGAAAAAAGCAAACCAACCCTGGGAAGAAAAGACCAGAACAGCCCCTCATTTTGGCACGCAAGTACACACAGTGATTGAGCATGAGCGAGAACATACAGTATTAGCAGCTACATGTCACTTAGTGTATTTTAGAACTTCTTTCAACATTTTTCATTTTACATTCATTTTGAGTATGTTCTTGTGTCATGTATAAACATAGATCAGGGCACTCAATCTCCAAGTTTTTCTCCTTAAAAACGTATGTAATTGGATAAGAATTCCTAAATGTTAACGTCTGCCGCTGTTCTTTCTTAAGAAACAGAAGCACCTTTCTAAACAGTTTGTTGGGTGGTGCAGCGGGCAAAACCGCTGTGCCTTTAATCCAATGAACACAGGTTCGAATCCCACCCCCACCCATCCAGTATAAACACCTTAAACATGTGGCAGATGAAAGAATATGACAATTTTTGTGCAAGTGAATTGCACAAAAGTTGTCATATTCTTTCATCTGTCAGACCGGCTGCCTGGGCCGACCGTCATCAGCACTCGTCGTGTGCTATGCTGCTCCGGCTGCTGGTTATCTCAGCTCCATAGCTGGAACTATGAAACAGAGATAACCCGATGGAAAAGGGGCGGGGTAACGGATTAATGAGGTAGAGCCCAGAAACAACCGGATTAATCCAGCTAACAACAGGCCGTGGAGTTATGGCACTTACCTGTCCTGCAGTGAAGGGCTGCGGCTGACTGATGACCGGGTTCCTGGCGAGTCCCTTGCACAGGCAGCAGGGCCTGGGGGCTCTAAGCTCTGTTTCCTTTCAGAGTTAATAAGCCCCCCCGGCCACTCAACCCTTCCACTGTCACTGAGCCTTGGTTTTATTTCAGACTCAGGATAGGTGGATGGTGACCGCTTGCTCCCTGTGGGACTGAGCACGGGCTGTGAGGAGCCTGTCACGCCACTGCGCGCCACGGGGGAGTCAGTGCCTACACAGGTGCAGCTCATTGGCAATGAACTGCCAGTTGAGTGCTTGTTGCTGTGCAGACTACTGCCAACACAAGCGTGGGAAAGGCGGAAATACTGACTGACTGTACTTCAGCCTGTGGGGCTGATCCACAAAGCAGTCACGTGCTAAATTAAGATCGCACGTAACTGCGATCGGCCCCTGTAACCCGATAAAAGCTGTGGGAGCCCGCCTCCGACACAATAGAAAAAAAACCTGATGGCTCATTATTCTGGGCCTCCACACCCTCCCTATAGATACGCCCCTGGGTATTCATCAAACATGATCTGCTGGGGGCTACAATCTGGGCTCAACCCTGGTTAGAGAAACACGACAGATCCCAGAAAGGGTATAGACACGAATCTATAGCAATGGTGTGGGAGATCTGGGATCATGCAGCTTAGAAATATGGATTAACAACATATCCCTCCCCACTTGCTCCAATTCATGGCAACCCAGGCTTTACTCCAGCATTATGGAGGGGCGCGTTAGAGTGATGGAGGGTTGAGAGACGCACGAAACGGGGAGACCTGTTCAAGAACGGCCAAATTAAATCATTTGAAGATTGCAAAAGAGATTATGGCCTATCTGAGCAGGAACGCTTCCAATATCTCCAATTGCGTCATTGGAGCCTACACCCAACTAACAAACAGGCGGCCACCTGCACCTTTACAGCTTTGAACAATTATTGAGGACCCACCATGACACTAAAGGCCTTATAGGGGGATATGTAACATATTGTGTCAGGGCAAAGCAGAAACTCACTTAAAAGCTCAATCAATCTGGGAAAGGCAACTACAGATACAGCCAGGAGAAGAGGGTTGGATCAGGATCTCTAAAAGTATTTGGAAAGTGAGCTCCGCACCCTCATCCCGAGAATCCCTATTTAAGATAATTCATGTGGTACCTCACACCCTCATGCATATCACACATGACTGGAAATGCAAATAGAGAATGCGGGAGAGGATGTAAGGACGAGGGAACATATTTGTATATGTGGTGGGGATGCTCAAAACAAAAGCTTTTGGGAAGAAGTGGAATCAGAAATATGTGCGATCATAGGAACCCGCTTCTCATTGGCACCAGAGAGAGCAGTATTACCCTGGGAAAGGGAGGGGTCCGAGAGAGATGATCTGGGCCAGAGAGACACAACATGCTTAATAGACAACCTGTTATTAGCTGCCAAACAATGTATAGCAAAAGTGTGGAAAGCCCCAACGGAGCCTAACCTGAGAGATTGGTAGGGAGAATTTGGTTTGGTCTTTTTATGGATAAAGTTCATTGCATGGTCACTGATCAAGTGAGGACATTCTCTAAGAAATGGACACTTCTAATCACACATATAGAATGAAATGAAACCTACATCAGATGCCCGCGGACATATCGTTTGCTGAGACTGCCGAACTCCTGATATGGCTTTGTCCTAGCTCCAATAGAACTTTGATGTGATGCAGGTGTTTTCCTAGAATGAGCGCATGAGGATAATAAACCACAGAGTGACTGCCCATACTACGGTGAACAACTAAGGCACCCAATGATATATACGCCCACCACAACTTAGTACAATTACAATATGTCATGTCTGGATATATTGGGATTGGGAGCATTCAAAATGCTACTGTTGCTCATTCACACAGGTATTAAAGTTATATCAATGCTATATACGATTATAATGAGGCAGGATTTTGATGTAACTAATGTATGTTGGAGAAAACGTATGATACCTTTAGCCGCTTACTAGTACATAGGTCAGCTCTGTCCCCCCTCTCTTCCTCTTCATCTTTTTTTTATCTTCTTTATTCTCTTCTACCTATACTGTCTCCTCTCTCTATATCTCGGGCCCAGTGCCCCTTACTCCTGTATTCCTCTCTCGATTCTATTTGAATAGTTTGCTAGTTTCTTCTCTTCGATATAATGCATTGTACGCAGAGAAGCAAACCATAATAAATGTTTAATCCAGGTACTGAATGTACAATTGCACACTTTGTTTTCAATAAAATATTAATGTGAAAAGGCTGAGGGTGGGGGCTTCATGTCAATCAAGAGGGAAGAAAGGGCTGTGGTGACCCACTGGTCGAGCAATGCCATGCCCTTCTTGAGGATTATTCTGTGCATTCAAGAAAGCTCTTCCTTGATGCTCGGTGATTGGTGGTGATTGCTGGTTCCCCTGCCCACTGGAGAGGCATGCTCATGGGTAGCACTGATGGACAGGCCTCTGATTGGACAAGCATTGATTTCTTTGTTGTTAGGACACAGATGACTTGCCCTTCGGTTCTGAAACCAATCCTGTGGTCCATTGTAGACAGTTTGTATTATAAACTGGCGAGTATATTCTCATAGCCTCTGAAATTGTGGGGGTTTTGTCTGTTTTGTAGTGAAGATGTAGTGGAAATAATGTTTATAGAGAAACAGCTCTGGCCAAACGTCTGAAATATGTGGGTGGCATCCACTAACAACGGCAACTCGTCAATACACATACATTTATATGCAACGATATGTTACAAGAATGAAGTATTCTATGTTCTCAAAAATGCCTTTACTTAAGAGGCAGAGGATGGCACTGTATCCCAATCAACACAATGGATATTGTCAGCTATTGTTGAGAAATATTCTCAGTAGATAATTATGAAATACTGACAAACATAACAAAACACCACAAATGAAAAATGTACTACACATCATATCACACATTGCACAATCTCCAAAATGATTAATCATAGTCTGTAGTTCCATACAGCACAATGTGACAGATCCTACATATCAAGCTTGAAAGAAAATAAAAATGCTTAAGATCCAACTTCCCAACCCTATTTAACTCGGATCTAACACAAGCCGCTCAACTATTCCTCAGCGACAAATTATTAAAAAGAAATATTGTAAGACTTGTACAGGACTCAGATGCGTGTGTGCGCCGCTCTGGTGTTCTCTAGAGTTTGTTAATGACACTGCTCAACAATTATAGAGGCGTGCACATCATTAAATGTGCATTTAATGCACGAGCCAATCAAACCTTTCCAGAGACAAACGCTTTGATCTGACACCACTACCGACAGATTCCTCCTGCTGCTCTCCAGACGCTCCACACATCATGAACCTTTCCAGGGAAAAGATTTATGAGGCAATGCTGGCTTGTCCATGGAAAGAAGTAGAGAACCAGAAGTCTTTACTGTTGCCATAGTGACACGGATTCAATAGTCCTTTCTCAGTGTCATTGCCATCTTGCAAGCTATAGCTTCCAACTGAAGCAGCACTTCACAGGGCTGCGCCCGGCTCACCAAAGGAATGCCTGGGCCCCATCACAGGGCTGCACCTGGTTATCATGGCTGATAATAAACAAACAAGAGCTGTGCCTGGGCCCTTTCACAGGGCTGCACCCAGCTCTCACAGCAGGCAGAATTGTGACAATGATGAATGCAGCACTCGAGCTCTCCACTGCCATTGGGGATCCTTTTGAGTTTAAATGATGAATGGTTTGGGGGTTCTGATTAACTGTTCGTCCGCACAGATACTCTACTTATGTAGTTAAATTTGTGGATGCACGGGATTCACCCCTACTCAGACATTGGACAACCCTGACTGATGGGAGATGGGGGAGTGGGGCAATCTGGAATGGTAACTTACACAGATGCAACTTTAAAGGGGCTTTGCGGAAGATACTTCCCTATGAGAGGATTGAATTCCTTTATTAAGAGGAAACTTGTCCAGCAAGTTGGCCACGTAACCGAGCTCGATGGTCAAGTTTCAGGAGACTTACCCACTTCTGTGCCACAAAGTCATTGGACAGATTTTTCTGCACAACAATCAATCTTTATTGATTAAACCTGAAGTAGATCAACAAAAAATTGACTGAGAGCTGGGGCTAGGACATATAGCTGGCTCCTTCCCCATCTTTCTGGTGAAAACGATTTTATTTGCACCTTTTTGGATTTGGTTCCTACGAAAACACCAAGTTAATTTTGCTCAATACACAACTTATCTTACTCACAGGGACTATCTGTAAATGACCACATTGACCCTGCCACTTGCATGGTCTGCTCCACTTTGATGGATACCACTATTGCCCCGATTAGGAAAATGAGGCCCGTGGTTCCAACAGCAAAATCTGACATAGAATCGGCTTTCCGACTGTGAATCATGTGCCCAATAGACCGCCATCTCCTCGGTTTTCAATCGGGGAATTTCTACATGGATAAATGAGTGCCGATGGGTTGTTTTATTTCTTACTTTTGAAACATTTAGTTCTTTCCTACAGTGGAAAACAGAAAAGGTATTTCAGGAAGGTAATGTTCTCAATTACCTGTATGGCTTATTTTCGGGCCCCAGGGGGTCATGCAATTGCACTTTGGCCCTTGAGTCCTTCTGTAAAGTAATGGCATCATTGGAAGTGCCTATAAGATTGACCACCCCATCACTGTAATTACGTTTTTGGGAACAGAGCTAGATACAGTGGCAGGCATATCACAGATTCCAACTGCTAAAGTACAGGAATTTAGGGAATCGCTCCACATGGGTCTGGATGCCAGGAAAGTAACACTACATTAACTTCAAGTTCTGGTGGACCAATTTAATTTTGCCCTTGAGGTCATGCCTATGAGGCAGGTTTTTTCTAGGGGTATTGCGCATGCCATGTCCGGTTTTCACTTTCACACCAAATACCATTTAGTACACCTGTAACACTCCATGTGAGTGGATCATTTGGGACAACTTCCTTCAAAAATGTAATGGCAAGGCATTGTGGCTACAACACCGTGCTAACCCCAATCTAGCGGTTTATGCTGATGCCGTGGGGAGCATAGATTTCAGGGTCATCTTAGGTTCAAAATGACGCATGCAGTCACAGCCACTAGCACGGAAGGAGTCCACCTTTACAATAAACTTTACAGTCCTAGATCTGCTTCCCATTGTCTATCAATCAATTTGGGATGGGGATGAGGGAAGAGTTACAAGGCTTGTCCATTATATTCTGGTCTTTTAACATGGTGTTAGTGGAGAAAGGTAACCAGGTGCCCCTGGGTCCTTTGTTTACTGAGGCAACTTTTGCTATTGTATATAATAAATGTCCATAAATGTTGTTGCCAGACATGTACAGTGTGTGAATAACAAGGTTTCTGATGCCCTCTGATGTTCTCGGTTTACAAAGTTTAGTACCTTGTTCCTAGACACAGAAGAGTTAAGGACCTTATTCCTTCTCCCAGTTTATGAAGACTCAGTGCTGCAACTTTCAGTACCATCATGAATAGGATAGTAGCCCCACGCACCCAGGGCACATAGGGATTATTATTTTAGGACTACTGTTTTTTCCGAGAGCATTAAGGTTTGAATTTTCTCTATCTCAACAGTCAGTAAAAAAAAGTATGTCAAAAATGTACATATGGCAGGGCAGTCTTGTCAAGTTTGCAAGGAACCATTTATCAGCAATTTCTCTTTTTTAAACAAAAAGGAGTGTTGTGTGCATCTTTCTGCCTAAAAAAGGCTCTGGTCGGTTGGAAAAGGAAGATTCCATAGGAACCTGATAGGCGTTACCCCTATGATACAAATCTATTGATATTTGTGTTGTCATTACTCCCCTCAGGCTATCCTGTCACAGGAGAATCAAATTGTTACTTGGCTGCCTTCAATTTAGCATTTCATGGCACCTTCAGAATAAGCAGGTTAGTAGCACAATCTGAAATAAACCACAATCGGTGAGATTTGCTTGTTTGATTTGTTTGTATAACTGTTTTAACTGTTCGACAGTGGTTCATATGCTCCGGTGTGAATCGCTATATAAAAAATCTTTAAAATAAATAGATAAATCAGGCGGAATGATTATGTTCACACCTCATTAGGTAGCTCCACATTCCTGCAAAGGGGAATGGGAACTTGGGTCCACCTGACAGCGTTATTTGGCTCTCCCCGTTGCACGGTGTCACCATTGGGGTGCCACATTGGCCATTCACCCTCCAAGAGCTCACAGTAAGTTGCTGGTTAATGCCACCCCTCTAGCACTACCAATATTTACATGTCCAAAAACTGTCTTTGATTCACCCAGGTTTACAGGACAGGTACCAGTCAACTCACTCATTTAGGATGGGGGTCGCCCCAAGTTTAGCTTGCATTGGGTAATCTGAGACGGTTAAGCTGAAGGGTAGATGGAAGTCTAATACCTAAAAGATACATCTGCTCAACCCTGGTGGTCAGGCGGGAAACAATTTGTACAGAATGGTCCATGCTTTCAGCTGTGTGGTTCCATTGATTTGTCCTAATTATTTGTTTATTTCATTAGCAATGTTTCCTGTCAGAAGCCACTTTGTCGCGTGGGTCTATGGGCATCGTTTCATCTCTTGGGCTGGCGACTTATTCCACCAGATGCGATGGGAAGGGAAGGTATTGTGCTCTATTCCCCATTTTGAAACCATATAGCTCAGGCCCAGCGGCTGAAGACAAATAATCTGCACATGGTGTACTGTAATGCTACTTTTTCAGGGTGCTACCCCTCCCCAGATATAGTGAAAATTCATGTGGCTGGAAATGACATGGTGAGGGTAGGATGCCGGGGTCTGAGAGAGGATAGCCTTTATTATTTTCATAGATGAACACCTTTTGCCCGAAAAGTGTTTGCTTCGTCTAATATGATCCCACAACAATTGCGGGGCTCCAAAAGTCGCCTCATGCCCTAAATGACTGTTCGCAAACAAAACTGTGAAATGGCCAAATTTACTTGGTCATTTAATTTTCAGCGTATACAACATGGGTTGCTGCGTTTGTCCTCTCCACATTATTTTCACAGGGATGACGTTTCGCTCTCCGAGTTCGGAACAAAAGTCGAAACAAAAGTCGTTGGGGTTCCTCTCCATGCTGCCTTCTTCCCCGTCAATGCGGGAGTGAAAGGCCAGTATACTGATGATTTTGACAGGGACCCCCTCTTTCAGGGAACCTTTTAGCATTTGTAATTAACATGCCTTTCCAGGAGTGCAGTGTAAGCGCCAACCTGGAGTCTTCACTGTAATTTATGCACTGCCTTTACATCTGAGCCAGGGGTCTCCAGAGGCATCAAATAAAAAAAATGGCAATATGCTTTGTCTTACTCGTTACCTATAAGATTTTTTGATATTGAAATGTGTGATTTGGTGGGGGACACTTTATCAATGTGAACATTAGTATTAAAAAACAAACAATGCAGCAAGCCTTTGCCATCAAAGGCTTGTCGGCTGCAGCTGTGTACAGAGACTCAGTGCACATTAACTGACCATGCTCTCCCCTCTATCCTTTCTCCCTCTCTTCTGTTTGGTTGCCCAACCATGGATGTCACGCCAGACCAGATGAAAGTACTACAAGAACATGCTACTGCAGCCGCCACATGGGGGCTAAACCGAGGGCCCACTAATTGCCCCACAGCCTGGAAAAGAAGAGAGCAGAAACACAAGAAGCTGGTATCTAGAGTGACTCACCTTACATCTCAAGGACAGGAGTCATTGAATATACCAACTCCCCAAAGTTCACACAACCAAAGCGATCCCCTGATGGGTTGCCTGACATCGCAGAGGGGAAACAAAGCATACAGAGGCATATGCCGTGCAGCTAACAGGAAATTACAGATCAATCACAAAAGGTGCAAAAATACCATCTGGAGTGACAAGAAAAGCACCCCGAATGTAACCTCTACCTCAGAAAATCTAGTGGCCAGAAATGATTGGAACAGGCCACAAACAGAAGAGGAAGACGCTGGTGAACTAACATCAGATTCAAATGGGGAGAATTGCTTTGACGCTGAAGAAGTACCTGCTGAGTTGCCACCCACGACAGCGGATACACCAAGAAAGCCTACCTCCAAACACCTCTTTAACCACTGCGACATACGCACCTCAGCAGGACGCCGGTACTGAGCACATCCGTCTCTCAAACCCAGCCTCCCACTGATGAGCATGCTGTCAGAACGCCTGGTCCGAGGCCCACCCGTAGGATACGGTCATCCAGATTGGACCAACCTCAGATGGAGTCTATAAAACTAACCTTGTTTTCTGTGATTTTAGTGATGGCTTGGTAGAATAGTGAATACAAGCAATATGAATAGTCATCCATTTTGTGGCCTTTCCTATTTTTTCTACTGTGCGCTACATTAACAATAGAATATAAAGATATGAACTGTTAGTCCTATGTTTATATTTACTACTTTTCCACTTTAGGTTGCTCAATTTTTCTTATCACAGCATCTGTTTTTTCTACTTTTCCATTCTAGGCAAGGTAACATGGCTTGACATCGTTTCATGTGAACGTGGTTCCATCAATTACTTTTTTTCTCACTGTAATTCATGTGCGTGAGAACTGATCCAACGTGTATGGAAATTGCATCCAAGTTGGATCAGTTATCACGCACAACATGCGTCAGTGGAGCCACGCGCCACTGACGCATGGTGACGTTTTAAAAAAACATGTCCCCGGCATCGAGCGGATACAGCGCGTATTTCAAAGGCAAATATCGCGCTGCAGCCGCAATGTGAAACAGGTATGTGGGGGCTATGGGGGTCGCTTGGGGAGGGGGAGGGGAGTGGTTTGGAGAACTCCGGAAGCGGATTTCTCCTTTAAGTTCGTCATCCTTTCCTCCTGGGCTTCACTATCAATCAAGTTTAATCATCCGTTCGTCTCTATACGGATGCCCCCTTTTTATTGCACTTTTCTATTCTGAGCTAGTTATTGTTGCTTTCCTCTGCTGCAGCGACTTGTCCTATTGCAATTATACTATCTACTGTAATCCACAGATTTAGAATGTATATTACATTATCCTTAACTATTAGTAGAAGAGTGCAATCAGTCCCATTTCTACCTCCATCCCTGGTTAGCTCCTAGAAGTCCTTTTGGGTCGGTTAGGTATTTTTCCTTCCTGTTTTCCATATAAGACGCAATCAGTTCTTCCTTCTATTTCCGCTTTACTCTGCAGGTTGACGCGTGTTCCCCCATTATTAACTATCAGTAAGCTGGACTCGGGCTATAGATAGCGATTGCTTTTATTTGGCCTCTGGGTTACTTTTACTACTTTTTGGATTAAAATGTTTTTGGCGTTTTTTAGATATTGAAACTTACACTTTTGGACAATTGGATCTGGAATATTGCGGTTTATTCCCCCATTTCGTGGTTGGGATTGCTTTCAGGGTGAGTGTGATTGTATAATTAACAACTTAACTGGTGGTGAGAGTAACTGAGTTTTCCAATGTGCTGCATTTGTGGTTTTTCTTTTTATCAGTGTGCCAGCTGCCTCCCACTTCTGGTTTCCTTACTCCATATCAATGCTACCCGATAAAAATCCGACTGGGAAAGTAACCACATGGTTGTTGGTTCATTGTGTCCTTTCTATAGTGCTCTTCTCATGAATCCATACAATAATGCCATCTTGTAATGGTTTTTTGTGATCTCCATTTTAGGTAGTTGGAGTAGGCGCTTTCAGATTTTTGAAATGTGATGGTTGACACCACTCCACTGTTCAAGTGAGGCATTTTTCTTGCGCTTTAGATTTAGTGCAGTGAGGATTCAGATTGATTATTTTAAGTAAGTGGGCTGTTAGGTGAGGGCGTGGCTGGAGGTTGTTTCACGTTTCTTTTCTTACACACACATTGATGTGTTCTTTCTTTTCAGGATGTTCCCCCCACGTCTGTCCACTTGGTGATTTTCTTTTCTTCACAGGTGTGGGTCATTCGAATCAGAGTTGGCCCACTTGGTTGTGACATACATTTGCATGTCCTTTTAAGAAAAATTTCTTATTTAATAACTGTTTCTTGAATCACTTGACTCACTCTGGTTCAAGGGGTTTAGTTCAATGCACCCCTGCATTTGTTGTGTTATGTTGCAAATTTATTTTGAAAACATAAAAATAGACATGAAATGCCAATAAGTGGATATGAAATTACTAAATTGCATCCAATTAAAAATAATACGATCAGTGATTGTGAATATATATGAAATGAATACATGTTTTAAAATACAATTTTGGTTTCCTTTTGTCCGCCCTCCCTCTTGTTGTGCAAGTTGATGCTGAATCTATGCCAGGTACTGTATTGTATGTTTGTGCATGTAGGGACTTCATCTCGTTTCCCTGATATCTGTCCTGGATTCATTTCAACTAATGGACTGAAACATGTTGGAGTTTGGTTACACATCATGTGCAAGCTGGATGAGGCGGTAATGTGTTTTTTTTTTTAAATACTAAATATTTACTGAATACTGTATTGTATATTGAGGTGGTATAAAATACCTTTTATTTATATACACAATTATATAAATAAAAGGTATTTCTTTTTTTATGTTTGTCTTACTGTGATTGCACTTGGCATCATCATTTCACAACTTTTTTGGGCGTGGTATTGTGGAGAAACCTCTACCTGGTTATATATGCATGATCCCAGTCAGTGTTTATCTCTGTAACTGGG
The DNA here is from genome assembly GCA_032274985.1 of Desmognathus aureatus. Lineage (NCBI taxonomy): Eukaryota > Metazoa > Chordata > Amphibia > Caudata > Plethodontidae > Desmognathus > Desmognathus aureatus. The sequence goes on along the minus strand of JAUEJG010221468.1, from coordinate 4,200 downwards.
TTATCCAGCTGTCTTGTATCACCGGAGTCTGCTGGCATGCCTAATGTAATAACGCCAATTCCAGCACCCCATCAGCTTACCGACAGGATGACAATTAACGAGACATCCCACTGCACTAGTATCCCGGTGGAGGCAGTTCAGTCATCCCCAAAATCTGGATAGGGCAGTGGGCAACGCCCCCAAAAGCAGACAGTCAAATCGGTTCCCTCCTACCAGAACCAGAGAACAAATCAGACGAGATACGAGTCGATTTTTCCCACCTTAATTTCCCACCACCACTCACTCGGATGCCAGGAAGTGCCCCGGCGGTTAGGACCAAGCGAACAAGAAGCAGATAACCAGTCTCGCTGTGGGCCTCACCTATCCTTAAGTGCTCCAGAATTTCCCTCTAACGGCCCACGATCAAAGGCAGAGATCTCAAAATTCTCCCTCGGCGAGGAAGTCTCATCATGCAGAAATGCACTCCTAATCTCCCTCGGCAAATTAGCCTTATCATGCAGAAATGCACCTCCTAATCATGAGCTAGGAGCCACACGGTCAGACAAACTAGCGCTCCCAAGTTGAGGAACCCAACTCGCTTATGAGATTGGAGTTATACAATGGCACCAATACTCAACTTTTCTGCCCATTACTTAATACATGGTCCCTACCAAAACCCAGAATTGAATTCACAGATCTACTGTCGGAGATAGAATATGACATTTTCTTCATAACTGAATCCTGGCTAGGGGATTATGCAGCACCAGTACTGAATGTAGCTATCCCGCAGGGCTACTCGGTCAGCCTTGCCAACAAGGACAGGGCAGTCGGGAGGTATTGCGGTAGTCTACAAGAACCAATTAAGGGTCACACAAGACAATTCCTTCAGGTCATCACACTGAACATCTGATCATCAAACTAAGCTTAGACCCAGAACCTCACGCCTTCTATTGATCTATAGACCCTAGACCCCCAGGAAGAAACCTGCTATTTGTGAACAACTTTGCAGACTCCTTAGAAACCATTAGCGCCAAATACACCAATATCTGTGTCCTGTGAGACTTTAATGTGTGCATCTAAGACCGTGCTACCAGCATGGACAAAGACTTCCTCTACAAAATGGAGCCATCAGCCTACTCATGGCGACTAATCGCGAAGGGTGCTGACTGCGCAATGTCTTCTACGTTGATGGCCAGTTCTGGGTAAGAACTCCAATCGCCCTGACGTGGTCTGCCCACAAAGTAATACCCTTTGTCTCTGAAGGTCACAACCCACTTGATGAGAGTCTGACCCCTCAAGCCATCTCCTGTAGATGCTGGAGCAAACTTAAGGTTGAGGAAAAACTCACACTGATCCTAGCCGCATCCATGCCTGATAAACTCAGTAGGCTGCCTAATCAAGCGTCAACCCGCGGAGATCTAAGACCCCAAAGCCCCCTGCTCTCTGAAGCGACTAGTACCCTGGAACACTGGATCCTAACAGGAGTCAACAGGTTAGCCCCAATCAAAGAAAAGAGATTACGGACCAGAAAAAGGAAGCTTCAGTGGTTTAATGAAGAAGTGACCAGGTGCAAAAAGAGTGAGGACCCCACTTCTGATCCTGAATGGCTTTAAAATCTGACGAAGCCATAACCAGCTATAGGATTTATCACAGAGCCTACAGGCGAAGCATCAGGAAAGTTGGAAGAGCATATTATTCAGCGAGGATAGATAACACCAAGTGCCCCAGCAAAAAGCTGTTCAGGATAGTGAAAGAGCTGAACAGCCACCGATGGCCACCTCCAATCAATTAAAATGGCCATACGCTTTCAGGAAAAAAAAGACTAGACACCAAAAAAAGCAAACAGTGCAGTGACAGGGCTTAGCACCCAGTTTTCCTCCCTTACCCTGGAGCTTCCTCGCTTTCTACTCACCACTCTAGGGAAAACTTCCTGTCTCTCAGAGCATCAGCAAATGCCTCTGGGTGCCCCGGCGACCCCTGTCCGCCTAAAATTCTTTAACAACTTGCCTGACTGGACCCAATTCAAGTTCTCCCACATCCGACCACTGTTAAAAAAGGCAGGCCTGGACAGCAGAGTAGGCGACAATTGCAGAGCTATCGTACGCAGTAAATACCTGACAAAACTTATTGAGAGGGTGATTTGATTTGCGCACAAACTAGGACTGTACTATTTCCACACCGATAAGACCATCATTATCACTAGCCAATGCTGCAGCCAAACGTACACTACTGAGATGTTTAGTGGCATTCCAAACTCATCCTTTAACGCAAAGAGACTCTAAACAACCTCTAGGGTCCATTAAAGACACCTCTAAACTGACTGGTACAACATGTGGCCAGATGCTGCTTTACTGTTCGGGAGTATTTAATAAATCTATATTCCATGTTCTTGCATCTGCATGTTTGCCTTTCTATTTACTTGTTATCTGTGTTACTGTTGTTATATTTGTTGGGACCTGCAGTGCTGCCTTGTGACTATATATGTGGGTGCGCTAAGCTGCAAACAGAGTTACTCACCTGCGGAAAGGTTCTACGGAGGGCAATTTCCTATGTGCAACTCGTACTGTAGTCTCTATTGTGCTTGCTTTAATCCCACAGGTACTGGGTTGACGGAACTGTGTCCCGTTGGTCGGATGACAGCAACCTAGGCGCAATACAAATATCAACTCACATAACAGAACAGATGGCACTGTCTAGGGTGCTGCTGTTGTGGCTACCATTTTCCCATGAGAATCCTTGTCATAACTAACTTAAGTGAATATGAGCAACTTTTAGTGCAATTGCTTTGCCCATTTTTTTATAAGTCTGCTCTCAGGCTGGAATGCTCACTCTTTTAACCTATATTCTGCCCAATAGAGTGCTCCTTATAGAGATTTGGTATTTTCTGGAACGCTGAATAACAGATCAATCCTTTGGTGATTTATTAAAATCTTAATTCACAAACAATGTGTTTAACATCATTTCAATGGTCACAACAGAAAATGCTTTGGGTGTTCCAATACTGAACAGCATTCAGTAGCATGATGCCAGGAATGAAGATTCAGTATTAGCCTGTTCAAGGATTGCTTCCTTCCACTTAAGTACAAATATAATGGGTTTCCACCGACCCCATCTAAAATGCTTGCCGTTAAGATGCCCACATTACTTTAGTTACACACTCAGGAGAACATTAACATTCTTGCCCACTCAGATAAAGAAAATAATATATTTCCACTTTTTCATTGAAGAAATAGGTGGCATCCATAAGTATTTCTTTTTCAAAATCAGCATCTTTCATAACATATCAAGATTGGGGATCTCAACTTGGGCTGGCAATGAACATTGTCACTATATTGAGCACTTAGTTTAGAACTAAAGCATCACATGGCAAATTTGCAATTTACCCTGGAACCAAGGGCTATTTCTCCATCAAAGATAAAAAATATTTGCACCAATGGCATTACAGCAGCTCATAAACGCATCAATGTACAGTACTAGTCTTTAAAAATTGTGGTTTTCAAAAAAGAAAAAAATAACACTATCTTGTGCAAATAGGTAAAATACTTGCTATACCATACCAAGAAAATCCCTTTAGATGAGGTTAAGTAAGAGGTCACACTGCTGGTCAAAGAGCACTCTACAGTGGGAAATGATTACTTTGTAAAAAAGGCTTGTTGTTTACCATACCCAGAGACAAGTAAAGAGGAGGATGACAGATTTAGGGATGTGTTACGTAGCACAGAATATTTTTGACCTGTAGATTTTATGTATACAGAATTGGGCTATAATTCACTAAGATAAGGGACTGTTTGAAACATGGCAGGTGCAATAAACTACAGAAGCCAAATAGACATAACTCACTGCTCACTTTAAAAAGGCTGCTTTTAAGCAATGACAACAGGAAGGATACTACAGTATAGATAAAAGGAAAAATCTGATGGTTATCCAGACAACTGTCCTGGATACACAACAATTCACACAAATATGCTTCGGCACAAATGCTTCTGTTGTTGCCAGTTCATTCTATTCAGAACTGCACATGGGTAGCCAGGTTTTTTTTTCTTTGCCCGCCTTCAAGAGAGCTGTCAAAGCACATTATTTGGCTCTTAGCTAAATTGCTGAGCCGTCTCATCACCTCGTTATTTGCGTTTTCTGGTGCTTGTTCTTTCTTCCGCTTGCTTTTTCTTTTCAGTTACTTTTGGAATGTGTTAAAGCTTCCTTTGCTTTTTCTTTCTTTTCATG
>JAUEJG010221467.1:0-29213 GCA_032274985.1 Desmognathus aureatus | reverse complement strand
ATGCTACAGGACTCAGCCAGAGAAGGTGGTCAGGGGCTTCTAGTTGGTAGTGGCAGACATTTTTCATTAGCCGTTGCGGGTGCGTCTGGCGGGACCAGGAGATTTGTCCAGGAGGAGCTGGTGCCTTCCTGGTATTGAGTCCCAGCTGATGGTGATGATGGCTGGATACTATTTCAGGTGAAAGGCACAATGGGCAACATCTTGACTGATGGTGTGCGGAGCGGGCGGCGTACTCCAAGGCGGAGTCCAGGCAGAGTCCTGTTTTAGCGTCTTAGGCTGTCTCTATCCTAGCGCTTACCCCGCTCTTGCATGATCGAGAAAGGCGGCAGTGGGAGTGCCGCAAGAATATCCCATCTGAAAGCAGAGGAGCCTGGAAGAGCTGTGCCGAGACCCGAGGAACTACAACTCCCGGTGTGCTCAGCGCGCACCACGGCTACGTGCATGACGCACGCATCACGCTCTGGCCGGAAATAAAATCACCACCAGCCCCGACCGCGGGCGAGCGGAGCGGGCGGCGTACTCCAAGGCGGAGTCCAGGCAGAGTCCTGTTTTAGCGTCTTAGGCTGTCTTCGGCTGGCAAGGTGATTAGGCTGAGATAATCTATTGACTCTGTGAGCCCCCTGTTACCATCGTATCCTTGTTCTCCCCTGCACTTCTCTGTGCGCTCTCGGAAGACCCCACACCACCTGGAACATTATTGATCTCCCCGTCCTGACTCTAAGCACTTAAAGTGATCCGTGCAGTTGCCACCCCCCTGATTAGTGTCACAGGGCAAGCGTGGTGAGTCAGATTCATTCATTTTATTCTCTCCTATGGGATATCTGTTTTTCCGGTACTGAACTGTAAGACTGTTCCCGCCCCCACACCCTCTGATGTGGCAAGCGCGGCCCCCAAACTGAACATTGGTCACTGATGGTACGGCTGTCTTTTTTTTATTTTACTTTTTTGTAATTTTTTTTATAAGGAATTTCTTATTTTTAAATAACTGTTGTGATAATTCTATTCAGATAGTCCCAAAGAAGTTCTAGTGTATTTTTATTCCCTATGTGGTTGTTGTTTATATAAACACTCCTTCTAATTCAGTCTTTTGCATTTTGCACACTTGGGCCGTTTTTAATACTGGCCCTTGAGCTGTACAGCATTTGGCACTTTATTGATCTGCTGCTATTGATCTGCACTTTATCGTTTCTTTTTTTTTTTTTTTTATTCTGCTCAATGTTTTTATTGGAGACTCATTTTAGATGTTTATTCGTTTTTATCCAATTTTTAAAAATCAATTTACCTCATGATTATTTGTACCTTTATTGTCATACTGTAGTTCTCTGACAAATTTTCATTGTCAGTGTGGTTCCGCTGTTATAATAAATTAATGTATGTTAGTTCTGTCCCCTTCTCTCATGCCCTGCTGCTACAACTAAGGCATCTTATTTTTGACTAAATCTTCCTCTGTGTAGATATCGAAGTTCCTCTGATGCACTCTGTAAATTGTTGAAAAGGCTATCTACCTTTTATTAACTATTACCCTGATTTATCATTGCCAATTATTGGATGTATTTTATTACCAACCTCCTGTCTCTCCTAACCCTTGTGTTTCTGGTGGTAAATGTGGTTACACCTGAATATACTCTTTGAAGCCTTGTTGTTTTTAAAAATAAAAAAAAAAAAAACCTATCTTCCTACGTTCGCCTTGCACATTATGGAAGGCAAAAAAGTAAAAGGCCCCCTGGATAGTTATTTTTCCAAGGCCATCCATAACTTGGACCAACAAGTGGTTGCTGCTTGCCAATCCTTGGAAGAAACACGACAACAAGTGTTAAATGCTCAGATCCATTATAATAACTCTGCAGATTTCCCCACTTTAGTTTCTCAATCTTTAGGTTCCCATTTATCTGCATTAAACCATCTAGAATCAGTCCCTTCACACACAACAGAACCTCAGCCTGGCGACAGGTTATCTCAATCTCCCGATTTAGTAAGACTGATTAGCCCCCCGAGGTCTGTCGTGAACAAACGTAAACGTACTGCCCAAAATACTGCCTCTAGATGCAGACAAATCCTGCAATCACCGCCAATTAAGCGAAAAAAGAAATCTAGATCCGAACCCAAACCCCCACCAAATTTACAAACTCAACTTAAGCTAACTCAATCTGAGATGGCTAATATAGCAGTCACATTCACAAAAAAATTAGATGGACTACAATCAGCCCTGGAATCGATTCAAGATCAATTGTTACACCTAGAATCCATGTTCAACTGTTTTAACACCAAACTGAATAATATTGTGAATACACCAGATATACCATCAACAAATGCTTTAGAAGTTAACATCTTTTCCAACAGACTCTCAGCCCTGGAGTCCCAATTGGACACTATGGAATCAGTCCTCACAGGTAATAGACCAACACCAAAAGCAAATGATCAACCTCAAGCAGGAACCTCTAATAGAAGTCCTGTCTCTCAGGCCGCTAGGGGCCAGAGTATACCTCAAGATAACCCAATTTCATCTAATATTCGGCCATTAATGTCAATTAATATGCCGATCCGTTGTTTACATCTTCCACCGGAAGTCACACCATATGTGATAATTTTCTGTAATATTCCTGAGGCAGATACTCCCACTGAATCTCATGCCCAAAGAGTTAGCCAAGTAATCCAATATATGAGGAACACACATAATATCAGCTGGATTAGGCCTACCGATATATTAATGACCAGGCGTACACAATGGTTAGGACCTACCAGAAAACGATTCCAGGGAGATTGTATGGTTGTTAACTTCCAAGACCAAATCTTAGTACAACAAATTTTATCTAATATTAGAAACCCTGCATCCGATACTCGGAGAGTTTATGTTCAACCACTTGGCTTCTTTTACCCTCCCCCAAACTACCATCCTAGTTTTTATAGGCATATAAATAACTGGAACCCCGTCCTGGGACCAATAGGAGCACAGGAAAGTGCTCGCCATCCTCATCCCTGCGGTTTTGATACCAAAAGGGGATGGAATAATAACACCATTCCATTATCTAACCGTTTTACCCCTTTAACAAATTTGAACTACAATGATTGACTGATAGGTTCCCCTATCTTGGAAAATACTTCCCAAAGGCAGGCAAAAAACAGAATTCATTCATTGAAGGAAAATCCCACAGTTAATATTCAGAGAGGCTTACCTAAATTATTGCTAAACTACGAAGCACAAGGTGCCTCAGTAAACTCCACATTATCTATTTGTAACAAACACTATCCTCCGGTAAAATCCCCTAAAAAAATAATAAAACAAGGAATGGTTAGTTTACCTCTTTTGGTGCAAAACTCATGCGAAATAATATCCTGGAACACCAGGGGCATGTCGGAAGAGTGCCTTTTAACTATAGGGACTGATCCTTTTTTTAAAAACGTTGGTATACTGATACTCCAGGAAACCTGGAAACTAAGCTGCCCAAATGTGGAAGGATATAGAGCCTTCTATAAAAAAGCAACAGCCTCAAAAAGTGGAAGGGCGCAAGGAGGTCTAGCCATACTAATTCTTTCTTCTTTAGATGTTTCTGTGGTTGAATGTCGGGCCAACGCCCACAACATCCTATGTATTAAGATAATTTTTGAACAAGACCTAACCCTATTTATCATCAATGTATATCATAGGCCCTGGGTACCAGATGATAGCAAAACCTTTGAAAAAATTGAGCTCTGCTTAGATGAGGTGTTAAATGTGGACCAAAAGGGTAAGCATGATACCTCCAAAAATTTTCTTCTACTAGCAGGTGACTTTAACGCCAAAATAAGCCACAAGTTACTTAGTACTCACAATTTTATTATAGATGAGGTCTGCAATATTCCAACAGCTCAAAATCATCAAACTAGAAGTAATCCTGCAGGCTGTCTCTTATTTAAACTTCTAGAATCCTATAATTTGAGATGTTTTAATGGTAGATTCCCTAAAGATAATCCTGCCAAGCCAACGTGTTTCGCTGGTATCACGTCAAGTGTCATTGACTATATGATTGGTGAAGCTAATGCCTGGGCCTCAATATTAGATTTTGAGGTTGGTCCTCGTTTTTCTAGTGACCACGCTCCCTTAAAAATGTGTCTGGCCTTATCGAATTATATTTTTCCAACTATTAATTCGACCAGTATACTGGAGCTATCTGAGTTATCTCTAAACAGACGTAAATTAAAGTGGGCCCCTGAAATAATGGACAAGGCAAACGGGGTACTGACAAACTCTTCTTTGCCCATAGCTCCTTCTTCTGATGACACAATTCAGAACTTAACATCAGCAAGTTTAGAATGTTCCCGAATCTTGCAAAAGCTTACGGAGGTGGTCTCTAAACCCCCGATAGCCCGTTGCCAAGGTTTAGGTGAAACATATAAAAATCCCTCTTGGTACACCAATGATTGTAGAGCCGCTAAGCAACATCTTCATAAGATGCTTGCATCCCATGATAGGAAGGATATAACTGAAGCCCGATCAGCGTACAAATTCCAAATAAAACTAGCAAAAAACCAAGAGACTTCGGCTTTCTGGGCAGATCTCCAGGAGGCGGCAACTTTGAATAATGCCAAAAATTTTTGGACATTAATTAACTCAAAGTTGCGTGGCAGTGATAGTAGAAGGTTAGAGATCCCATCAATCCTCCCTCAGGAATGGCTAAGGCACTTTGCCTCCTTATATGAAGATATTTCTATGGAGCCAATCAGCCCCCTCACACAGGCAAGGCAAGACATTAAGGAAAATAACTGTTTAGTTATAACCTGTGGACAAGTTAAGTCAGCATTGAATAAGCTAAATAAGGGCAAAGCAGCAGGCATAGATAAACTACCGCCCGATCTGTTCCTTTGTAATGATTCCTTCTGGATCCCCTTTTTAACAAATTACTACAATATCCTACTTAAGTTAGGTCAATTCCCTGAAAACTGGAAATCTAGTTGTATTGTCCCAGTATTTAAAAAAGGGGATAGGAACCAGGTAGCTAATTATAGACCAATTTCCCTGATTTCTATTGTTTGTAAAATACTGGCAACTATATTAGCTGACTTAGTGGAAAATTGGGCTTCTGTAAATAATATTTTGAGTCCGCTTCAGTTCGGTTTTCAGAGGAAAAAGAGCACCTTGGACCCAGTTTTTATTTTATACATGATTTTAGACAAGTTTTTACATAAGGGGGAAAAAATCTTTTTGGCGTTCATGGACTTGCGCACGGCCTTTGACTCCGTTAATCATAAAATTCTTTGGTCCCTACTGTCTGAAAAGGGCCTACCTCTGAATTTATTAAATCCCATTAGAGAAATGTACTCAAGTCTACTGGGTGAGGTAGTGTTGGCAAATGGCCTATATTCAACCAGGAGTTTCCCGATCAAAAAAGGTGTCCGGCAGGGCTGTCCCCTAGCTCCGATTTTATTTAATTTATACATTAATGATATTGTTGTGTTTTTGGATAATTGTGTTGCCGATGTCCCCATTTTAAACAATTGTAAATTCTCTATAATCCTATATGCAGATGATGCAGTCCTTATAGCAAGAACACCAAGGTCTTTACAAACCCTCATCACTGCATATAGTGAAAAAATGCATACACTTAAATTAGAGGTAAACATAGAAAAATCTAAGGTAATGGTGGTCTCAAACAATAAAAACCCACGGACACAAACTTTTTTTCTGAATAAACGCCCTATGGAGGAAGTCATTACCTTTTCTTACCTGGGCTGCACTTTCAATAACAAAAATAACTGGCATTCGCATCTAGATACTTTGAGCTCTAGAGCCAGTCAAATTACTGGCGCAATCTTGAAAATCTTCCTATCAGGTCCTTCCGCAGTTAAAGCAGCCCTCAATGTTTTTAAAGCTAAAAGCAATTCAGTGATGACATACGGAGCAGAGGTGTGGGGCTTCTGCAACCCGAAGGTTTTATCATCTATTGAGAGAAAATTCCTGAAAAATATCCTTGCCCTACCCCTGTCATTCACTACAGAAATTACATATCTAGAATTGGACATAATTCCTTTACAAGCCACTATCCAGATGGCCCCAATAAAATTCTTTTTAAATCTCTTAGGGCGCCCACCCACTGATATCACGCGGCGAGTCCTCTCGCACGTAGTTTCATTACATTTTGTAGAGAAAAATAAATGGCTAACTCATGTTAAGAAAACTCTATCTTCAATTCTGCCATCTGATATTTGCTCCTTCACAGGTGTGTTACAGAAGCATGAGATTGCTGATATTATCTCAATTCTCAAAACTAACGCAGAGGACGCCCTATGGGCAAATTTATATTGTCGGCCGTCATTACAAACCTAACACCCCCTTTATACCCAGTCACAACCTCTGGCGCTGACTTTAACATTGACTAGATATGAGCGATTTCTATTATGGCATTTTAAATTTAACTTGCTTTTTAAGAATTTTAACTCCTTGTCTCCAAAAATGTGTATATGTGGTTGTTCTGTCGAAACAGTTGAGCATATTTTTTGTATTTGTAGTTCATATAATGTTCCAAGAAGAAAATGGCTACTAACCCTTTTTAAAAAACTGAACTATAGCCAAGTAAAACCACTCATCTACTTCTTAAGGCTATTACCAGACGTATATACAATTTTCTGTGTATCTAATTTCCTTAAAGCAGTTTTTCGTCTGAAGAATTCTATGATTACATAGCTATCAATTGAGTTTATGATTTTCTGTTTTTCTTTTTTGACTGTATTTCTACGATCTGTGTATCTGTACTGTATCTCAATCAATTTCTCTTTTTCTGTAATTGCTGTAGTGTGTTTATGATATGTTTTTATGAAATTTTAACAAATTTTGAATAAACTGAACTGAACTGAACTGAACTGAACTGAACTGAACTGACTGTAAGTCATAACATACTTTCCCCCTTTGACCTTCAAAAGCCTTACACCAATATAAATGCTATAAACGTTCTAAGGATGAAAAACAATTCAAAATCAAAATCTCAGCGGTGTTCTTCTTCTCAACAAACTTCTTGTTATAATGTCATTAGTTCATAATATAATCATTCATTCTATTAGGAGGTACTCTGGGTCATAATGGTCTTCTTGACAAATCTTCCAGTACTTGTTCTCTGTCCACTGGTGCATGACCTTGTGGTCCAATACTTCTCTGCTCATTCACTTCCCTTCTATTGTTAGTCGTTCGAGGAAGTGGAGCCTCCTCATGATCACAATCTTTTTTGTTTTTATTCTGAAGAGTATCTTTACATTTTGCAATTCTGTTAAGATTCCAAAGCCTTCCATCACTCAATTTCACTGCATTATGCATCAATTTAGTCACTTTCAAAGCTTTACTGTATTTTGATAACCCCTCCTCCTTGTGAATATCTAGTTTCACTTTTACAATATCACCAATTCGTAATTCAACCTTCTTGGTCTTGAGTTACGTATCATAGTACATTTTCATGTTACTTTTTGAACTAGTTAAATTTTGTCTAACCTGCCCCCAAATTATTTTTAGATTCATCCTCTCTCCCTGCTTCTCTTTGGTCACCCATGGAGGTACTAACTTTGATGCTAGTTTTCTTCCTCGCATAACCACATCAGGTGAATGCCCTGTCGAAATATGTGGAGTCACTCTATAATTCCAAACCATGTTTTCTAATTGTTTTCTCCAATTCAAATCTGCCGAAAGAGACATTTGAATATTATTTACAGTCTATTTATTCTCTTGACTAATCCATTAGACTGTGAGTGATAAATGGATGATAGTTTCCATTCAATCTGATTTTCTTCGCTAATTTTTTTTATTTCCTCTGCCCTGAATTGTGCCCCATTGTCGCTTATTATCCTATTTGGATAACCTTCTGTATGGAATATTTCTGTTAGAAATGTTACAATAGTATTGGCATTAGGATTTTGAGTAATCTTATATTTTACCCAACCTGAAAAATGGTCCACTACCACTAGGATAAGTATTTTCTTGTCTCCTAATGTTATGTAGGGACCTAAAAAATCAATCCCCAAGGTCTCCTATGGAGCATCTAGCACTGATAAAGGCACCAATGGTTGCTTATTACAGCACAAACATTTATCACTTTTGTTGCATACCTCACATTCACCAATTACTTGTTCTATTTGTTTGTCTATTCCTGGCCACCAGTAAACTTGTCTAATCCTTCTTTTACGCATTGTTGACCCTAAGTGACCTTCATGGCGCCTTATTATAATGGTTTCTCGTAACTTTTCAGGAATAACCATTTTGTCTTTCCTGAAAAGGGTGTTCTCGATCAAAGTGAATTCATGTCTCATTTCATAATAATGATTCAAATTTTCTTGTAACATACTTTTGTTTGGCCATCCATTAATAGTGTATGGACAGATTGTTTTTAATACTGGGTCTTGTTCTAATTCCTTTAAATATGCCTCTTTCGATAAAGATCCACTAGTGACGAAAGCTACCATTTACTGATCATCGTCTATGTAATAATTTTTCTCTGTTTCCTCTCCCGGTAACCTGAACAAACAATCTGCTATAAAATTTTATTTTTCCTTTTATGTATACAGGATCAAACATTGGTTTTGATAAGGATTCTCAATATTCTTGGCGTTGCCCTTCTTATTCCCTCTGGGCTAAATATATGTCAATGGCTTATGATCAGTCTTGAGGATAAATCTTGAACCCCAAAGGTATTTTTTTAAATGATACATCCCCCAAACACACACTAACAACTCTCTTTCAATTACTGAATATTTCGATTCAGCTTCCGTCAGTGCTTTTGATGCATACCCAATCACATGTGTTTCCCTACCACTGTTCTGACATAGTGTGGCCCCTAGCCCTTTTGTGCTTGCGTCTACTGTCATAATAGTTTCCTGTGTTACATCGAAATGTTTAAGTCTCTGTGTGTTAGCAATTTTTTCTTTTAAATCTGCAAACGCCTGACCATGCACGTCTGACCACTCAAACTGAATTCCCTTCTTGAGTAAACTTCTCAAAGGAAAAGACAATTCTGAAAAGTTTGGGACGAATCTCGAATAGTACTCTGCGAGTCCCAAAAAAGATCTCTGTTCATCTTTGTCAGTTGGGCATGTCACTGTTTTAATCGCATCTAACAACTTGCACTTCGGAGCAATTCCATCCCCAGTTATAGTGTGACCCAAATAGTCAACCTGTTGCATTCGCAATTTGCTTTTCTCCAACTCTAAGGTGAACCCATTCATTCTTAATTGTGTAAGAACAGTGTTAAGCATCCTCTCATGTTCCTCTTCCGTCCTTGCATAAATTAAAATGTCATCTTAGAACACCATTGTGCCATTAATTTTATAAAAAAAATTCTCCATTACCCTCTGGAACACTCCAGCTGCCGACGCCAAACCAAAAGGCATCCGGTTAAATTGGAACAACCCATACGGTGTAATAAATGCAGTGAGATGTCGGCAGCTGGGTTCCAAAGCAATCTGATGGTATGCAGATTTTAAGTCAAGTGTGGTGAAACTTTTTGCCCCCTTGATTGTGGATAACAAGTGCGAGATCTTCGGCAATAGGTATCTGTCAATCCAGATGTTTTTATTGAGTTGGGTTAAGTCAATACACAATCTCAATTTTCCATTAGCCTTTTTCACCACAGCTAAAGGCGAAACGCAACGCGAAGATTCTATTGGTTCTATTATGCCATCCTTCAAGAGGTTGTCAATGATACATCTAACATCTAATCTCTTCCTCCCATTGAAAAAGAATATCTCGCACTGGTTGGACCACCTGAACTGCTCCTTTCACAATTTTTATTTTGTGTTGGAAATTTTTCACCATACCATCTTTCCATAAAACACCTGTCGGTAATTCTTAGTGTCACACTTGTTCATCAGAAGCACTGTATTTCTTTTGATGAATCGAGTATGACACCCAAATTTCCTATATCTGTCCACCCAAAAATGGATGAACCTTTCTTTGCAATATACATGAACAAGTAATTCTATCTTTATACTCCAAAGATACATAGACATAATCCAACATTTTTATCCTGAATCCCCCAAAAGCAAATTGCGAATGCAACAGGTCACTCATATACAGTTTAGTTTTTAGACCTTTTACACATAACTCTTCCCATACTTGTTTGGAAATAATTGTGTATGGTGACCCAGAATCAACAGTCATATTCACTAGTTGCCCTTCAATAACTACGTCACCTGTGGGCGACTTTTTAAATTTGTGGTCCTTGACGCAGCAAACAAGATTTGCTGCGTATTGTTCCTCTTCTTCCTCTGATGATTCCAAGTCAACCATTGAAACCTTCTTCTTTAGTCTTGTTTTGCAAAATCTTTCATAGTGTCCTCTTAGTCCAAACTATTTGCAAACGTTTTCCAATCTTGGGCATTCCTTGAGAAAGCCAAGTGCGCCAAACTATTACATCTGTAGCATCGTTTTCCATTTTCATTCTTGTTGCTATTTGCTCCAGTGAATCTTCTTTCTCTTCCTTTTTGTCTTTAGCATAAAGTTTTTTCAATTTCTTAGTCACTTTATTTACGATAAGTTCTTTTTCTTCGCTAGTGGATGCAATTGCCTTTGCGCACTCCTTTGAGTGTTCTATCTTCTTTGAAATAGTTATTGCTTCTTGAAGATCACCGTGCATCCAAAATTTGTCTTGTAGCATCGGGTCCGCACAATTTATCAGACTCTGGTCTTTTATTAGCTCCTCGACTGTAATACTTGCTGAAAAATTACAAAGCAAAGATAATTTCTTTAATTCTGCCACAAATTCATCAATAGCCTCGCCTTTCTTCTTTTTCCTCGTATAAAAGTTGTTCCTATTGATTGCAATGTTTATTTTAGGAATAAACCTTTTATTCAACTTTTTAATACAAACTTCGTAAGCATCGTCATCAAGTTTAACTTTAGTCGGTTCCAAGTTGGATAAATGGCGTTAAATTCTTTGACCTTTTGATCCCAGGGCATGTAATAACAATCTAACTTTTTCCTCCGGCCTGAATTTCGCTTCCTCATCAATAGCTTCAAGATAATTTGTCCAATACTCCCTCCATTCCAGCCACGGATTTGCTGGTTCCGCTGGTAAAGGTAAGAAGGTATCTGGGGTGGATAAAGTATAGTTTAGCATTTTCCTCTTTCCCCAGTTGGTTAATGCAAGAAACAAAAATTGGAGAAAAGAAGGAAGGAAAAAAAATGCAAAGATTTTACAGTAACAACCAATTTCTCCTCAAATGCCTTGTTAATATGCTTCTGGTTGTTGGTTTCCTTCTTTTATGTACAAAAAGTACTTTAAATTTCCCCTTGACCTCCTGCCATTGACTACGGCTGGTTGGAAGCCCTCGCACCTCCAGTCCAATCCTCCTAATCCAGTGTACGCTGTAGTTACAAGCCTGGATGGGGAAACTGCAGCTAATACAATGCGCGTGTGAGCTGGTTGAGCCACGGTGATGTCACACGTTCCTGTCGCTCGGAAACCGTAGGTCAGTTCCTCCACGGTCGTATGCACTCGCCCATGGAGTGTGACTGTGCTGATTTTCCACAGCTCTCGGGCTTGTGGCCCCTTCCAACTTTTACATACAACAGATGGGAAGACTCCAAAAGAATGGCAAAGAGGAAATGCAACCACCAGTTAGCCATCTGAGCAGGGTTCCCATTAATACACCATCAGAGAGGAGCATTGTCCAGGTGACCATGCGGGACCTCTACGAAGAGCTGGTGGCACATGAATGATGGATTTCATCAGAAGGTGAGCTCTCATTGTGGGAGGACCTGTTGTTATAATCACAGTTTGTTCATTGTTAAATATAAACAAAAATGTGTGTGTTGCATGGGGTCACAGGGGCAAATGCCATTGGAAAGATATGTATAACACTGAGTATGTGTGAAGATCCATCCCTACTAGACAGCATTATCTGCAATGTTGAAAATAGGAAGTAGCAAACATGCTTAACCATGGGCCCATCTGTCTTAATTCAATGTGCCAGCAACAAGTGCAAGTGGCACAAGGCAAAGGAATAGAGGTTACACTATTGAGAGTTCCCAAACGATGTTCCAGCAGCACTCCATAGGGGAAATACACCCCATCATACCCATACCACCCCTAGTGGTTGTGCATACACACAGATGCAGAGGAGGCATTGCTATTTGATGAAATTTATTTCACACCATCACCCAGAACTTAAATGTTTCCCAAACGATTGCTCATGAACAGGAATCAATGATGAGCAATGTATCACCAAAACAACTAAATAGTGAATTAAGGTCTCAATCAGGATGACTTGTCAATAGAACTCAAAAACCCCAGCACAAGTAAGAGACATACAGCTTCAGGTCAAGAGAGCTGAACGCTTGTTATTCCATGCGTAAGCATTTGCGGCACTCCTTTGCTCTGCAGTCCAATGAGCAATGGACTAGAACATCCACAAACATGGATCGTTCCGCCGCAACGCATCCATGTTCTCTGATGTCCTCTTTTAGCTGCTGTATGTCATTTCAATATTCTGCAAGGGTACGACAGTAGAAACAAGGGTCATGGTGCATGCCATCGCATCCAGATGACATAAACGTTGCTAGTTCCATTAAGAGTGCGCATGCGTGTGATCACATCACAATGAGACTGGAGAACTACAGGCTCACATGACACCCAGAGCGCCATGATGGGAGGGATTTGAGGAACTGCCATTTTGGGGAGACATCTAACACACTAATGGGCGCACACATTGGCTATGCGAGATCACATACCCGCAAGTTGTTGAGCAATAACCTACATCTATGTACAGTAGAGATACAAAGAGCACTACAGCACAGAGTCGGATGATATATCCATAACAACCGCAATGCACAAACACTAGAACACACCTATAGGTTGCCTTGACAGTATAGGAACAGCACATGTAGCTAATGCGCAACATCAAACAATGGTCAGTAATACTGGTGCATTATCGCACATGGGCCAATATGTAGGCATGCGCCTCAGAGATGAGGGCTGCTAAGGACTGCAAAATAGAGGCAAATCTTTCAACCCTCCAAGTGCCGTCTTGGATGGATGGTGATGAGTGGTAAAAAAAAATCTCACCTCTGAGATGGCATAAGATTCACAAATACAGCCCTGTAGTCTCAGCTCTACCCTGGAATTTTGCACCAATAGACCACGTCACATACACAATTATTTTACAGATGCTACATGTTGGAGAGGTTGCACATGCATTTCGGTCAGCTCACAGTAACAGTTTTAGTTGCAACTTCTAGAAAGACAGCACACCTCAACAGAGCACACGCTCATACCTTAGAGCTATTTGCGTTGGGTCCATCCCAGAGTAGAGTAATTGGTGGGTGCATTTGTACAGTCATCTGGAATGTACTTTCCATAGGTGTCTGATTCAGCATGACCACACCATTCGCAGTTAAAGCAGCCCTCAATGTTTTTAAAGCTAAAAGCAATTCAGTGATGACATACGGAGCAGAGGTGTTGGGCTTCTGCAACCCGAAGGTTTTATCATCTATTGAGAGAAAATTCCTGAAAAATATCCTTGCCCTACCCCTGTCATTCACTACAGAAATTACATATCTAGAATTGGACATAATTCCTTTACAAGCCACTATCCAGATGGCCCCAATAAAATTCTTTTTAAATCTCTTAGGGCGCCCACCCACTGATATCACGCGGCGAGTCCTCTCGCACGTAGTTTCATTACATTTTGTAGAGAAAAATAAATGGCTAACTCATGTTAAGAAAACTCTATCTTCAATTCTGCCATCTGATATTTGCTCCTTCACAGGTGTGTTACAGAAGCATGAGATTGCTGATATTATCTCAATTCTCAAAACTAACGCAGAGGACGCCCTATGGGCAAATTTATATTGTCGGCCGTCATTACAAACCTAACACCCCCTTTATACCCAGTCACAACCTCTGGCGCTGACTTTAACATTGACTAGATATGAGCGATTTCTATTATGGCATTTTAAATTTAACTTGCTTTTTAAGAATTTTAACTCCTTGTCTCCAAAAATGTGTATATGTGGTTGTTCTGTCGAAACAGTTGAGCATATTTTTTGTATTTGTAGTTCATATAATGTTCCAAGAAGAAAATGGCTACTAACCCTTTTTAAAAAACTGAACTATAGCCAAGTAAAACCACTCATCTACTTCTTAAGGCTATTACCAGACGTATATATAATTTTCTGTGTATCCAATTTCCTTAAAGCAGTTTTTCGTCTGAAGAATTCCATGATTACATAGCTATCAATTGAGTTTATGATTTTCTGTTTTTCTTTTTTGACTGTATTTATACGATCTGTGTATCTGTACTGTATCTCAATCAATTTCTTTTTTTCTGTAATTGCTGTAGTGTGTTTATGATATGTTTTTATGAAATTTTAACAAATTTCGAATAAACTGAACTGAACTGAACTGAACTGAACTGAATGCTTGTATCAGCTGGGTGTCCCATATTAGATGTTTAAAATCCACCTCCTCTCTCTTAGATCTAGAGAAAAATGCGGGTATCTCTGGGTTAGGTTTATGCAAAAGTGTAGGTGTGGTGTAGCTGCAGATCAGAAAATGATATTGTATAGTCTGTATTCAAGCACACATTGATACTTTCTGTCTCAGCTCACAAGCGACGGTCCATTCCTCATCTTCCATTGCCCCTCCCAAGTCTTCTTCCAATTTGGTTCTAGCCACTATCCACATGTTGTGAAATACGGGGCTCAGCTCTCGACATATTAGGGAGATTTGTTGTCTGGCTCTGCTGGAGGTCAACAAGTGTGTTAGCAAAGGAGATTGGATCGGTTCCGATGGGAATTTGGGCCACCTACAGCTAATTACACTAGGTAATTCTAGCAGTCTAACCGCTGTGAGACCTCCCCCTCCGAGTACTCCCAACAGATCCCGCGCATGCTTCTGAGAGTTTCATGTGCATACAGGTCCCCCAATGTGGCTATGCCTGCTACTTCCCATTCAGCATATCTGAGCCTGAACGGTTGTTCCCCATGGAGCAGGGAGGCTTGCAGTGGGATGTTAGACGAGTATAGTGGATGTGCTGATTTCCTTTTCACCACAGTCTTAAGGGCCATCATGGAGCATTTAGCTGGACAGGCTGGTATAGAGGCCCAATAGTCAGGTGTAGCAATATATGTACCGATGTCAAAAGGAACATACAGCCTTTTAAGTCCATCCATCTTATCTCCCCTGGCAGAATATGCAAAGTGGGAAGAGGACCATTGTTATTCATGAGAATATGTTGTTACCTACCTGGGCATGTGGTGCTTCCTTGCAGTTGCCATAAGAATTGGGCAAGATCACAGGTCCCCAGGCTTTTCTGGGTCCTAATGGGCATAGACGGGCTGCTGGTTCATTTGGTGGAACAAGGAGATTTGTTCATTTGGAGGAACTGGTGCTTCCTGTTTTTGAGCCCCAGTTAATGGTGGTGATGGCAGGGCACTGTAGCAGTAAGAGGTGAGATGTTATCAGCATCTTGTGCAGTGGGTGACATGTTCCCCAGAAGGAGTGGTTCACAGGCAAATGAGCAGAAGATCTGTGGAGACAAGGGTGGGCCTCTTAGGTTTATGCCACGCTTAGGTGGTAACTCATAGCTGGTGGAGCAGGTGCTCCACCCTTTATTTGGGCCCTTGCTTTAGTCATGCTGCCAGCTTTGCCAAGTGACTCTGGATTTTCGAGATTTTTGTAGTCCTCAGCGGCTGGGAATGCTACAGGACTCAGCCAGAGAAGGTGGTCAGGGGCTTCTAGTTGGTAGTGGCAGACATTTTTCATTAGCCGTTGCAGGTGCGTCTGGGGGGACCAGGAGATTTGTCCAGGAGGAGCTGGTGCCTTCCTGGTATTGAGTCCCAGCTGATGGTGACGATGGCTGGATACTATTTCAGGTGAAAGGCACAATGGGCAACATCTTGACTGATGGTGTGCGTCACTGGTAAGGGGTCTGATCTGTGGATACAAGGGTGAGCCCATTAGCATCATCTAGTATTTAAAAAGGATTTTACTATGTTTAGCAAAGGGTTATCTCATTATTATGCACAGATTACACACTCACATTCTTTATTTAATCACTACTTTAGCTCTTTCCATTCTCCCTCAAAACTAACACAGAACAGTAATTTGTCATTTGTTTAAAAAATGCTTTGTTTTACAATAATTGCACTTTTAAAGTAGCACATGACCTCGACTTCTTCTGTCAAAACGCGGTAAAAATAAACCACTGTTCCTTTAGGTTATCCAATACAGTACTATTGCTGCTCTCCAGTGGCGAGTTGTGGAATGTAGACTAAAAACATCACATTTTGACTCTAAAAATACACGAAAAGAAACCAATTTTAAGAAATGATGAAAGTAGGACAGACATTTTTAATGCTCTTTACAAAACACCTTTATATTTTTTGTGTTCATTGTGATAACAGTTATTAGTTTACTCCCTTTTGGTATCATTTACATTGCGATAGGCAGTAAACTATTGCTTTTATTGCTCATCATAAAAATGCCAATCACACATGCCAGTGTTTTATTTGCCAATTGCCTCCAATTACTACCCAGCTCTGAATGGTGCTCTAATGATTTGGCTTAAACTTATGTCAGTGCTGATTTCCTGCCTATTGTCTGCTTTGCAGATTCCTATTAATAGTTATTGCTTCTTTAGTGTAAATTGTCTCATTTGTGAGCTATTCACAAACTGTGTCTGTGTGTTCATAGTTTATTTGGCTTTTAAGCATTTTTTGCCTTTATTATTGTAACCTTTCTTTAAATTGATCTGAATAATGTCTTTTCTCCACCAACCCACTTTCTCAACGCACCCTGTCTACTCTACCACCCACTGTCTCACTTCACCGGAACTGTCTCTCCTCACCCACCACTGTCTTGTCTCACCTCACCCACCCACCCATTGTCTCACTTCTCCCAACCCACACTCCCAGCCTCTGCCTCATGTCACCCACCCTCCTACCATCTCAGTTCACCACCTATCTGACCTCGACCTACCAACTCACCCAACCAGTTTCACCCAACCACAACTGTCTAGTCTTACCTCACAACCATCCACCCACTCACCCACTGTTTCAGTTCATTATACCCAGCATCTCATCTCACTCCACCTACCACATCCACTTTCTGTCTCACCCTTAACACTCACTTATTCACCTTAGTTCACCCACTGGCTCACCTTACTCCACTCTCTCCCCTACCACCTCTCCTCTCCCCATCCATCCCCCACTTCACCTCCCCTGCTTATCGACACAACCTTTATCTTGCATTACCCCTGATGACCCACCAATTGTCTCACCTCTCCCTATCCACCACTCTGACCTCATCTCACATGCCCACCCACAGTCTCACTTCATCCCACCCATTCAGTCTGAGCCCTTCAGTCCCCCCAGCCAACCATGCACTCAGGCAGACATGCAGGAAACTAATGGCATTGGCCAATGCTTGTATTTATTGTGTTCATTGTGATGACAGGGTCCCTTTAAGGATGTACATCCCTTACACAATCCCTTTAAGTATACTGCTGGATGCCTTGTGGTACTTTAGTGAGTGTGCACGTGAGAGTGTAATTTCTCACAGGGAGAGACAAAACGTTTGATGAGAGGCTACGTGACCCTTAGAGGTTAAGAGTTTGACAGGGTCACTTTGTAACCTTTACTTTGTCACCCATTTTGGTGACATCAGACAGGGGCTTCCATTTTGTCCATTACCTCATGGTAAGGAGCACACGGGCCACCCCAAATGGAGTCATGTATATATTTTACGTGCCTACCTTTCTCATTTTTTACTTCATTTTTGATAATGGAAGTTATTCACTCCCTAACTGTCCTGCCAGGACAGCTTGGAGGCTTGAAATAATGTTGGGAGTGATAGGTGCACAGGGGCTTTATTTGGGGTTTGGCAATAGATTGCGGACATGCAATCCTTATGCCCTTGTATGTGACCTATATGATCTTCGGGCAATCTTCCACTTTGGGATTATGCAATGTTGGACGGTATGTCTGACCGGATCTCATTTTCAATTACCTATCTTACTTGATTGCATTCCTTTGTCTCCTGCAGAGTCAGTGTGCGTTAACGGAGAAGCCCAGGTCACAGTGGTACAGTTCGCTGGTACGCTGCTGTCCTTCTCATATCTTCTCTTTTGAATGCTGACAGTCTACATTCTTTTTTAAAATTTTTATTAGAGCACAAGCAGATAGTATCCATAGAACATAATCACATCTAATAAAACTTAAGAAAATTTACAAATCATATATATACAACAAATGCCCCAAAATCGAAATAACTTGCAAAAATTATCTGACATTACCAAAGCTCTTTTTTCCATTGCAAAAACTTCCAGTAATTCGGCAAACCAAGCCTGAATCTCAGGCGGATTAGGGTCCTCCCAAGCCTGGGCCACATACATTTGAGCAATAGTATAGGCCTTGTAAGCGAGGATATGAATAGGGCCATCAGCATTTTGCCTGAAGATGAGTTCTCGTTACGTAACCTCTGTTTTCTCCAATGAAAGCATTTATCCTTTCGACTATAACATCCCAGTGCTGTTTCAACATGTTACACTGAAAAAAACATATGCATAAGATCTGCCTAGTGGTCCCCACAACAGGGACAAGAGGCGGTGTTATCGCCAGTCAGTGAGTTATACGGGCAGGAGTATAATATAGATGAAATAACATTTTAAGTGTTGTAGACTATGCTTAGTATACATTGAAAATGTCTTCACCCTTCTCAAAACACCAGAAATATCATGTCATTGCATTCTCATTCAAAAGGGTGGCCCCATTAAGGAGCATTTTCTACAAGGTCATTAGCTACTCTATATAAACACATTTGATAATGCTGTCTAATAGCTCCAGAACCATTGCAGTGTTTACCAAATACACAATAGACAGGAGAATCCAGGACCATTCTATGAGGAACTCTAGGCAGAATATCCCTAGGCTAAAGATACTTTAAGATCCATTAGTCAATTTAAAATGATTTTTCCAGGTGTCAAAGGAGAGCAGTTGTTGATTATAATACAAATGTGAAACCCGGGCAACAGCAGAGGCTTCCCAAAATTAAAACCCAGACAACAGCAGAGCCTTCCAAAAATTAGCTGAACACATCATGTGGTGGCACATTAAGCTCATGATTATACCATAGTAAGGTATATTCGTGTCCCACGGGTATAGAGAGAAGAAGCTGGATACCATTCCAAATCTTAATGTTTCCACAGCAATTTTTAATTCAACTTTCTTGAAGTATCTAGGACAATCGAATCTAAAACTCCCCCCTAAATATCGCAGATTACGCAACATCATCACATGAAGTTATGAAGCAGGCATTATACTCAGAGGCTCCTTAATTCTGTTTAAAAGACAGGCCCAGTTATAGTTCTCAAAATCCGGAAGGCCCAAGCCCCCTTCATGCCATAGCTTAGATAATGTCACATGACTGCGATGAGGGCTTTTCCTTCCCCAAATGAATGAACTGACAGCCTGACCTATTTTTTGCCAGTCAGATTTACAAATTACAGATGGTAGGGCATGACACAAATATAAAATCTTAGGAAGGATCATAGTCTTAACACAATTCACTCTTGCCATAAGTAAGAGTGGAATGTTAACCCACTTATCCAAGAGTGCCTTAATATCAGAGAATAACGTGAGGTAATTTCTTTTCAACAATAATGCAAAGTTAGAAGACGGAAGAACATCCAAATAGCTAAAATTATCGGTAGCCTCCAGACTGGCATTAGGATCATTCCAGACCATTGTCTGAGTCTCATCACTGTTAAAGAGGTAGCCCGAATGTCGACCAAAATCCTTCGACAAATTCCTCATCGGGCCAAATACCTTGTTTGGAGTTACAGTTACTATAGCAATGTCATCAGCATACATAACTAGATTAGTGGAGATCGTTTGAGCAAAAGAGATGGGACAGATGGCAGGAGAGGATCGCAATCGGATTGCAAAAAGCTCTATATAAAGAGCATAAAGTAACGGAGAGAGAGGGCATCCTTGTTGCATGCCCCTCTCGATATCAGTTAAATCAGTTACTCCACCATTAACTATCAGCCTAGCTTTAGGACTTCTATACAGTTGGCGAATAGCATTAACAAGTATCGCAGAAAAATTCATAGCTCGCAAGGTCTGCTTTAAGAAAGACCATTGAACGCAATCAAAGGCCTTCTCAGCGTCAATAAATATAAGAACTAGGGGTGACTCAGATATATCTGCCCAAAATGCCCAACCATCTCAGTTAGGGCCATATACAGAACCGAACATTACTTAATTTCCCTGACATGCAATTATTGCCAAGACCGATCGAGCTTCTGAATCAGCTATAGTTTGCGCAATTCTACAGTTAACATTAGAAAAAATTATAGCTACACAAGCGGAGACTTTCTTAACACTGCTAGAGATAGCAGCATTAACACCAAGGGTACGAACAGAAGTGCTATCTTTCGAAAATAGATGCTTCTCCTGGAAGCACCAGATATCTGAATAGTTAAAATGCATGTAACTACGTACATTCCTAATTTTTTTAGAGCTGTTGAGGACATTACCGTTGCAGACGTTAAAGTAAGTAAACCCATAACAATATGACAGATAATTAACAGTTACTTATGCTCATGCTCAATTTTCTCTTTTTTACACACCTGTTCCTCCATACCCGTAGTGGCATTCACAGTGGGTACACAAACAGGTCCTTAGTTCAGGGTATGGTTTTCCCTTTCTCCCACCTTTTAAGATCTAGTTCCCTAGCCCTTTCCATTCGCACAGCTGCTGGATCTAGGCTGGGCTTTCTCTGACTAGTATTTGGGACATTACAGGAGAAAACATTTTTGAAAAGTTTGGGGAGCTTTAGGTTTCAAAGAGGGTTGTGGTAAAGTTGTTGAATTATGACACAGAGGTAAAAGGAGGCGTGTCCACACTTGGTTCAGACATACAGGGTGATATGGCAGTTATCTTGAAAGTACATAGTCAAGCAGAACCATGCTCCCCAGTGAATACCATGTTTCTGTACCTCCCAATTTGGCTAAATAACCTCTGTCTTGAAATCCTCCTTGATGCAATATCCCCTGGAAGCTACCCCAAAGTGTATCACAGTGCAGGAAATAAAAGAGACAAATACCCGGAGAGGCACCAGTTACCGATGACCTCAGTGTGACTTTTTACAAGCAAAATATAGAGATATTAGCACCAGATTTACATAAGGTGATGGAGGATCTAAAAGAAATCGGGTGATTCCGCCATGTACTGAGGATGTCACAGTAGTACTATTGCTAAAGCCAGGCCCCAATCATTAATGGATAACAATGTTAAACTAGTGGCCAAGGTACTTGCAAACTGGCTTGCTCCACATATGCCTCTTCTGGGTCATGAGGATCAGAATGGATTTATCATGGGAAGATCTACTACAGAACCCTGCACTGTTTTAGGTGCAGTGGGCAAAGATTCAAATGCTGTGAATGTCCCAACCCCATTAGCTGAAGTTTAGACTCAATTCTAGAGTTCTCATGTAAATAGTTTATTTGTGGGATAGTTCTGCAGGGGAAACTGATTTGTTTATCTTTTTAGGATGGGAACATATCCAAAAGTTAGTTACACACAGATTAGTTACACACCATTCCTTTTCCGCCATTTAGGATTCCAGTGAGTTGCCAGAGCTCAGCTCATACCTCAGTATGTGCAGTATGTCTAAGCTTGAGAGTCTCATGGAAGCGCGATGCCATACATTGCTTTTGAATCCCTCTGCTGTGAAGATGGATCACAACCAGAGCCAGAGATTTTGTAAAATATTGGGGTGCTTAAAGCAGCCTGAAGGGAAAAACCTTATACTGGATGTGCTCGCTCTACCAGCTAAACCAGAGCTATTTCCTGTGGACACGGTGGATGGGCGGTGGAAATACCTCTCTTTTAGATTTATGGCCACAATGTAAGAATACTGTGTGGCAGCTTTGATTGCGAGTTCCCATCTTGAATTTTGGGTTGTGAATAAAATGTTCTGGTGGATAGTAGAGGGTTCCCAGAATTCTCATCACCCTCCCAGCCTCCCCTACCAAATTATCACTTTCCCAAATTTGGCCTGTACATACACCCTTGTTGTATATACTTTATTTCTAAATTTTAGGTAATTCCCTTAATTAGTTTAGTTTCTTCCCTGCATCCGGCATGATGTGTAAGGAACTGAAGTAAGGGGATCGTGTTGATGCATATATACTGTAGCGCAGCTAACACCATCTACCGGTGCCTGAGGTTGATTGCATCCTCTCGACAACAACACCGATGTCTATGCACAAGCCTCTGACCCCGGTAGAGGGGGCTCAGAAAAATCTTCTCTCCGACTGGAACCAGCATGTCACGTAGTTTATGATGAGAATTCTGGGAACCCTCTACTATCCACCAGAACCAAAGTTACCTGAGGGTATGTAACTACTGTAGTTCTTTTTGCCACAATGTCACTCTACCTATTTTCAACAGCTTTACTCCGACAAAAGGCCTTTGACCTAGTCCCACAGTGGCAACCTGCCCTCTCTGAAATGAGATTACTAGGACCAGCGTGAGCAGAGGGAAATCCTCAATGGTAACTGACACCCACCACCCTTATAAAAGCAATGTTGACTCTCCCTTCTCTGCCTCCTCACTTTTATTCCCCCCCCCCAGTACTTGGGAGGATCTACCTGTTACACAGTGCTGGAACACATTGGCTTCAAACAAATGGGTGTTACAACTTTTTGCCACAGGACAATCTTCGGAGTTCACAATGCATCCAAGTCTCTCTCCACTTGTCCTACCTGCAACTCTGGCCTTTTCACACAGGAAGTCCACTCGATGCTGCAAAAAAATGCCATAGTACAAGTCCGACTCTTTCAACACTGCCAAGCGGCATACTTTGCTGTCCCCAAGCACAAAGGTTGGAAAGCTTCCAGGGCACAAACCGATCCCTGGGACCTCAGAACAATGAACCCAATGTTACCCGAAGGTATGCAACTAGTTCTTCTACTAGATAGTGGGTTCACAGAATTCTCATCAAGAACCACTCCCAAAGCAGTTTGATGCTATAGTGTAAAATTGTCAGTTTCAATGTATGAACAATATATAGAGTATATTAAATGTACAGATATTTAGAATTTTTTTGACATATGTACAACAAACAGACTAGTCAGTGTGTTTAGGGATGGGAAACAGAACTGTGCAGCAAAGAGCTGCCAAATATGGTTTCACCCTTTGCAGCCAAATCAAGAGTATAGTGACATGAAGAGTTATTGACAGATGACAAAGTGGCAGCTTGACATATCTTTTCTAATGGTACATCAACCAAAAAGGCAGTGGTGGCTGAAGCAACTCAGAGTGTGCTCTGATCACTTTGGAGGGAGTGTTATTTATTGGCCACCTCATAGCATTTTTAGATAAGGACAACCCATCTAGATAATGTCTGTTTAGAAACTGGCTTCCCTTTCCTTTTGCCTTTATAACCAAGAAAGAGCTCCCCGGATGGAGAAGGAGCTAGAACACAGGCAAAATAATAGATTGGGACAATTGAAAAGGGGACACTAATTTGGGAAGAA
Organism: Desmognathus aureatus; assembly: GCA_032274985.1. Lineage (NCBI taxonomy): Eukaryota > Metazoa > Chordata > Amphibia > Caudata > Plethodontidae > Desmognathus > Desmognathus aureatus. Next base: position 5,717 of record JAUEJG010221467.1, on the reverse strand, counting down.
AAGATGGACTGACTTTTAAAATAACTTGTTTTTTCAATTTTAGTATAAGGCTTGTGAGCCGACAAAGCCTGAAGCTCACCAATCTGGAGCACTGAAGTAATAGGTAAAAGAATTTTTTTTTTCCAAGAACACAACTGAATAATAATTCGATGAATAGGCTCAAATGGGGTGCCTTGCAGAACAGACAGTACTAAATTTAGATTCCAGTGCTCAAAAGATGGAGGCCTGGGTGGAGACAGATTTACAAGTCCATTTAGAAATTGTCTGACAAGTCAAATTTGGAACAAAGATCTCTCGTTCAGAGGACAAGTAAAGATGGAGATGGTAGCCGCATGTTCACGAATGGTAGTGACATTCAGCTCAGAGTCTGCAAGGTGATGCAGGAGGCTCAGGACTGACATGACAGGACAGTTGAATGGATCTTCAGATGTAGCAGAACACTAGTCACAGAACCACTGCCAGCAGGATTTGTAGATGGCTCTCGTAGAAGGTCTTGTAGCAGCTACGACAACCTCCAAGACATCATCTGCTAGATCTCAACATTCATATCTCACCTTTTCAAAAGCCAAGCGTGCAACTTGAGACTGTCTGGGTCCAGATGCCGCACCTGACCCCTCCCCACCGCTGCGAGAGCAGATCTGCCCGTCGGCGCAGGCAGATCGGGATTGCCAAACTGAGTTTCAACAGTTCTGCGTACCAGATACACCGGGGCCAGTCTGAGTGATTAGAATCATCTGGCACCAGTACATCTTGAGGTGGGACACCACTGCCCCGATGAGGGGTAGAGGGGAAATGTGTACACAAGTCTCAAATACCAGGGTATTGTGAATGCATTTCCGAGTGCATCGCTTAGATGGTACCCCCTGGCATGGAACAGACAACACTTTCTGTTTTCCGCAGTCACAAAAAGGTTGACCTGGAGAGCGCCCCAAGCACCGAAGATGGATTGGAGAACCTCCTGATGGAGTTCACACTAATGGGAGACTGAGGCAAGGCGACTCAGAGTTTCTGCCTGAACGTTCTCTTCCCTGGGTAGCATGGAGATGGAAGTCGTGTTGGATGGTCCACTCCCTTAGAAGAAGTGCTTCCGGCAAAGCCGGAAGGACCCCACAACTTCTCTTTTGTTTAGATAATGCATGGCAATGGTGTTGAGAACCAGTACTGATATGCCACGCAGAGATGGGAAGATGGCATGAAGGGCCAGCTGTATGGCTCTCAGTTCCAATGAGTTGATGTGCTGAGAGCTTTCTTCTAAACTCCAAAGAGCACTGGTAGATAGTTACAGAATGTGTGCTCCCCACCCCGAGAGCAACGCGTCTGTGCCAATACAGTTAGCTGAAATGGTGGTGGAAGTGCTCGCCTCTCTGAAGCATTTCCACATCTATCCAACAGCAGAAGTGCCATGCTAAGTGAGTTGTCACTGTCAATTTTTCCTGTGGGTTGCCAGTGTGTTGGTTCCACTGGAAAGCAAGAGCCCATTGAAGGGGCCTCATGCGCAGCCGTGCATGGGGGATGAATTCAAGAAGCCATCAGCCCGAGCATCCTCTGGAAACTCTCTGATGGGACTTGGGAACCCTCGAGAAGGATTTGCAGCATCTGCTGAAGTGACTAAATCCTCTCTGGGACAGAAATGCCATTTGCAGAGAGGTCTCCAAGATTGCCTCTATGTACCAGATATGTATGTATCTGTTGAGTCGGCACAAGGTTCAACTTCTCCAAGTTCAGGGATAAGCCTAGAGAAAAGAGCAGAGTACACACAGGAGACAGATGCTGAGTTGATCCTCTGACGATGACTTGATAAACCAGTCCTCAAGGTGGGGGAACACATAGATTCCCTCCTTTCGAAGATGACTTGCCACCACTGCCCACCACCTTCATGAAAACACGAGTGGCTAAGGTGAGGTAGAAGGGAATGACATAGAACTGCTAGTACTCCCCCACCTCAGTGAAGCAAAGAAACTTCTGGTGGGCCTTGTGGATGGGAATGTGGAAGTACGCATCCTTCAAGTCTAGTGACACCATCCAATCTCCCTGTGTCAGTGCCAACAGGACCTGGGCAAAGGTACACATCTTGAATTTGTCCTTCTGCATGAGCTTGTTCAGTCTCCACAGGTCCAAGATGGGACGGGGCCTCTGTCCCGCTTCGGATCCAGGAAGTAACAGGAGTACCACCCGTGGTCTCTTTGGGTGATGAACACATGTTGAACAGCTCCTTTCTGAAGCATGCGGAACACCTCCTGCTTCAGGACAGATATGTGGTCCCTCTACGTCTTCGTGGTAATGGGGAAGAAGCGTGAGGTCTGATCGGAAACAGAGACAGTATCCTAACCGAATGATCTGGAGGACCTAACGCTCTGAGATAATCTCCTCTGTTCACAAACCCTGACACCCAACCCCCCACTGGGGTGGGATGTAAGGCAGAGGGAAGGTCAGAACTGATGTTGAGGGCAGGGGTAACCTCCTTCAAACTATCAGCACAACCTTTACCAGGGCCTTTGCCACGGCCTCTGGAGGACAGTTTTGGGACTGCTGAGGTTTTTTGTTTGAACCTGCGGGTTTTTGCAGCAAGGTCTTTTCCTCTGGAAAGAAAATTTCTTGGCAGCAGGTTCAGGCTGTCCCAGCTTCAGTGCTGTAGCATGGATAGAACTGAAGTGCTCCAGAGCCTCATCTGCCTTGGCACTGAATAGATGCTCACTATCGTTCCGCATGTCCAAAAGTTGGGACTCTACATCTGGGGAGAAGTGGGACATACATATCCATGCATGGTGCCGTATGCATACCGAGGTGGCCATGGTATGACCAATGGAGTTAGCCATGTCCAGGCCACAGACTAAGCTCTGCTTAGCCGTCTCCAAGCCCTCACTCTCCAGCTGGGATGCCCCCACCTGAAACCTCTCAGATAGGTGCTCCACAAGTTTCTGGAGGTCCTTGAATATTTAGGGGCTATAGTGAGAAAAGGAGCATTCAAGACCTTAACCACGAACTATATGAAGCAAAAGTTCTCTTCAAGTAAAGTTCGAGGCACTTGGAATCCTTGTCCAGTGGTAGAACAGGGAAAGTGGTCACATTGAACTGCACAGTCACAGCCTGAACCACTAGGCTGTCCAGTGATGGATGGATACACACAAACACCGAGTCCCCAGAAGGGGCCTTGTATTTCTGGGAAAGCTTTGCATTAACTGCAGAAATACTGCTGGGGTGCTCCCAGAGGATGGGCTCGGAGATTACTGAGCTAACGGGAAGGGCAGCCACATTAGACTCAGACTTATCTAAGATGTCTGTCAGGACATGGGTAGTCCTCTCTGGGGCATGGAGGGTGGTGGCCAGAGCGTCAGTGGCCTGTTTCAAAACATGCCAGTAACCAGATCCCTATTTGGAGTAAAAGCCAGATTTCTGGTCAGCGAGGTCACTGTCCGGAGATGTGTCCAAGCCACCGGCATTGACCAATTTGTCATTGAGGGTCTGGACGGGACTCTTTGGAAGGGATACCACATCAAACCCACTCTCACCCTCACTGTTGCTTTTCTCTAACATTCCTTGGACAATGGAGGAAGCCAAACAGTACAAAGATCCATAGGGGTTGAGGCCATCAGAGGGTCTCTCCCCTGGCCTCGCAGTAGTAAACCTCAGGAACTGGTTGGCAAAGCTGACCCCTTAAGACACCTGGGAGGAGAACCTAGTCCAGCAAACACCAACCTGATGTTAGCCACACTTATCCCTGGAGCCCCAGGGTGGTGTCTCCGAAAAGACCCAAGAACAAGTTGCCAGGGCTGAGGAAAGGGGGTTCAGTATTGAGGTCGTAAGTCCCAGGGCCGGAGCCGCCAGCCCAATCAACGACATCAAGGAGGGTGGCAGGCAATCCAACAGATACTGCAACTGAGCCCAAATGTCTTCTAGTGTCGGCATGGGTGGAGCCTGCAAAGGGATGGCCCGAGGAGGTTGAGTATTTGACCCACAGGGAGGGAGGATCTCAGGCAGGGATGGCCTCTCTCTACCTGCACCGACATCCACCATCAACGCCAGGGGAGAATAAGATTGATGCTACCGGGAGGAGGAGAAGGACTTAGAGGACCCAGAATTCCCAGGCTTCCAGGCCAACTCGCAGGATGGCATTGAGGTCGAGCCCAATGGATCACCCGACGCCTGGCTGCGATGACTCCACCGGAGACCTCTGAGGTGAACGCTGCAGCAAAGCATCTGAGTGATGCCAAGGAACCGGCTCAGCCTCAGAAGTCTTGGAAGCATCACTTGAAGCAGTGGCTAGGTACCCCTGACCCCGCGAGGGCAAAGACCTATCCTCACCACGACCCTCCAGTTGTCCTGCGGCCAACTTGGCATGTCGTTCTCATAGGGTCTTTGGCTTCATAGGCTGACAAGACCTGCAGTCGTCAATGTTGTGATTGACACTCAAGCACCAGAGGCACCTACGATGTGGATCCGAGACTGACATCACCTTCTGGCACTTGCGGGAATGATTGAATCCATGGGCCAGAGATGTCAATACTGAAGTCCATGCACCAGCCTCCACCCCCTAGAAGTGGCTCAGAAAAATCATCTCTCTGACTGGAACCAGAGTGCCACATGGTTCATGAGTAGAATTTTGGGAACCCACTATCCACTAAAAACAAATATTAGAATATTTTCTGTGAGGAAACTCTTGATTTGTTGGAAACTGCAAAGTCCCCAGGACCTTGTCAGAAGCTGTGTCATCTTTCATGGTTTGAGGACTTTCCCAAATGGTCTTTGCCAGTGAATGTCATGTCCAAGACACATTGCAGCACTTCAGGATGAAAAGAATCGGAGGAAAGTGTGCCAAATGTATCAGAACCATGGTCAAGAGAATTTGTTTGTAGCCGGTGCCAAATGACATGTCCATGGCAGAGTTAAATCAGTGGTTAGATGCCCCATTTTCAAGACTGCAGTGGCGATGTCAGCGGGGGACCGGCCCGACGCCGCAAGTGTCTCTCGCTCACGCATGCGAGCGAGAGGCTCTCGAGGCCCCGCCCACCGTGTCATATGACGTGGCAGGCCCTGCCGCATCATATGATGTGGTGGGGGCCTCGAGTGCCTCTCGATTGTGCGCCTGCGCGATCGAGAGACACCCGAGGCCCCAGCCTCTGTGCATTGAGTACAGAGCACGCAGGCATGCCTGTGCGCTCTGTGCTCAATGCACAGAGGCTGAGGGGGCTTCCATGCACAGCTGACATTCAGCTGTGTATGGATGCTCCCCCCAGGCCACCCCCACTGCAGGATCCAAAATAAGGATCCTGCAGTGGGGAAAACAACTAGAGAACGAGAATATTTGATTTATAACGGTGGGGGGATCAAGACCCCTCCTCACCCGTGGGGGAAAAAATAAAAAATAAAAATGGGAGGTAGGCCCCCCAGCCTACCCCTACCCCTCCCCCAAACATACCACCCCTGCTGCCACCATCATTACTACCACTGCCACTACTACTGCAACTACACCACCAATATTGCTAGTAATGCTATTGCTACTGCTACTACTACCACCACCACCAATACTGCTACTAGTGCTACTATATTACTGCAACTACCACTACCAATACTGCAACTAGGGCCACCACTACCGTTACTGCTGCTTCTGCTACTACTACTACTAACTACTACTACTGCTGCTACTACTACTACTGCTACTGCTGCTACTACTACTACTGCTGCTACTATTACTACTACTACTACTACTACAACTATAA
>JAUEJG010210392.1:0-16260 GCA_032274985.1 Desmognathus aureatus | reverse complement strand
GCCGAGGACCCACCTCTGGGCGTACCCGGCCCACTTGGGGTGACTTCAGCAAAACAAAAAGTGATGGCTGGAGAAGCTGGAATTAATCTACAACACTGGGAACACCTCTGGGCAGCTTTCCAAACCATTGGTTTTTTGCTTGCATGTACCATTACTTCCAGTTTAAGACTATTATATCAGTTCTGACACCTCCAAAGGCAGCAGTCAGACCCAAGCGCTATGGCCTCTGCCCTTCAATGCAAGATAACAAGGATCCCCCAGACTGATTTTGGCCTTGTTGGGCCTCCTCAGGTGCATCAGGCCAGACCAGGGACCCAAGACCTGGGTTCACCCATCACCCACTCGGGGTGACTAAAATGCAAGTGAATCAACCCAAAGGATGTGGGCACAAAACATAGGTTTTAACCAGAGGCATAACAAGACCGCTCCCCATCCAAGAAAATCTGACCTGGATGTGCCAAAGTAGATGTCTGGCTATCTTTTTTAGGGAGAACATGTAGTTTGAGTACCATCCTGTTTTAGATTTCCTGTCTTTGTGGCATTTTACTGCCTTTAATGGAATGAGGTGGTCAAGGCTTATGTCAGCAATGAATGGCTTGGATGGGGTCAGTGCTGTCATATTCCATTGTGGTTGATTCTGTTTTTTGACAAATCATACTGACAGGATTATCCGAAGGGTGAGAATCTCCAAGTTTAATTGGCCCCGGGCATAAGCTTATATTTATTGGAGAGTTAATGGTGATTCTGCAGTCTGCTGGGCCACTATCTCAACTGCAGCATCTAATAAATCTTGTATTGAATTATTATTGATGGTCATTACAACAACTTTCCAAACCTCAGAAAATATCCTTTAGGCTGAAATGAAGCCTAAAGTAAACAAAAATATTGTGTCTGCTACATTATCAGTGTCTATTTTTATCCCTTCAGATGTCGCTATACCTCATGTAATATGATGTTGTGTTGTAGGGCAGTCTCCCTAATCTCAGCAAAGGTCAAATGCCTCCCTGGGGTATAAGTTTTACAAGGGTTCTTGCAAGGGAACCCTTATTTTAGCAATAATGAAAGGGTTTATTTTCAGTACAGTGGGGGTGATTCACAAACGGTTACGCGAGACGTATACGTCTCGCATAATAGCGTAACCCATTTGTTAGTAATGCTAATTTACAGAAGTTAGCTAATGCAGCGCATTTTGCGTCGGTATAACCCAAGATGTGCTACACTGTCGCAAGATGCACCAGTGGCACAAAATGTGCCACGTATGAAGTTACACAAAAGCAAAACCTCTGTGAATTAGCATTACACCATGGGCGGCACCTGGGTTTGCTAATGCAAATGATGGTATAATGGGGAGAAGTGGGAGGGGAAATAGGGAAAATAGGAGGTGACAAGGTTGGCCCACATCAAACTCCCCAGGCCCATCCCCCATACCACTACCGCACCCAAATGGGAGCCAATTCACAAAGTCAAAGGTAAACAGCCCAGCCATGAGTAAACCTTTTGTAGGCTATGTCTGCTAGGGGCAGTTGTAGCCTACAAAAGGGATGTGAAGGAGCTGCAAACAAGAATGATAGCACCAATAAGTAGGAAAGGAATGAAAGTAAAAAAGAATGAATGAAAAATATAGAATGATAAAAAGAAAATAAAAATGAAAAATAATAAAAAAGGATGATAACTATACAGCAATAAATGAACAAATATATAATTAAAGAGAAAGAAAGAAAAAAGAGAAAGGAAGGATGAAGAAAGAAGGGAAGGATGGAAGGAAGAAAGGCTGGATGGATGGAAGAAAGAAAGAATGGAAAGAAAACAGAAGGTAAATGAAAAAGGAGAAGATGAAAAGGGGACAAGAAAAAGAGAAGAAAAGGTAATCATGAAAGAGAAGCAAAGAGCAAAAGATAGAAGGAATGATAGAAAGAAGGGAAGGAGGAGGGAATAAAGGATAAAAGGAGGGAATGAAGGACAGAAGGAGGGAAAGAAGAGGGCAAGAAGGAAAGGAGGGCATGAAGGAGGGCATGAAGGAAAGAAAAGGGAAAGGAGGGCGAGAAGGAAAGGAGAGAAAAGGAAAGGACGGGAAAGAGGGAAAGGATAAAAAGAAGGAAAGAAAGGAGGGAAAGGACAGAAAGAGCGGCAGCGTAGCGGGACAGCGGAGTGGGTCACAGAGTGTCTCGTCTGGCACTCTGTGAGAGCCCCTCAAGGAGCTGCTTTCTGTTAATTTCACTTCACCAAGCAGGACCCGGGTGGTCATTGGGCGACCCCCGCAGCATGAAGAGGCTCCCCAGTGCAGCCTGGTGCTCCCTCCCCCCCACCACTTACCAGCCAATCATTGTTCGGGAGGGGAGTGATCTGAGCATACAAACAGCTGACCGCCCGAGCGGCAGCGTAGCGGGACAGCAGAGTGGGTCACAGAGTGTCTCGTCTGGCACTCGTCCGGCACGATCCGGTAAGATTCGTCTTAATTACTTGACCATTTAACTCTGAAATCAGTGAAAGTTTGAAGGGTGTTTCGTGCATTCAGTTCTTGTTCTAAGAAAAATCTTTTAGTGTTACCTGTAGGTTCAATGGTTATCACGAGAAAAAATATACGCAAAATGGAAGTACGAAGTAGCACCCCACAAGCTGCTCTCAAACAACCGACCTTAACAGCTTTATCTTTCCAAAACTCTAAAAGTGCGATTTTACCCGTGGAGGTGTCACCTCCACACGATGGTAACATGTCGGAAGTGATTATATCCTCTTCGCCCCCCCTAGATGATTGTGTGGAACTGCCATCTAACCATCGCTCACCTATCACTCAAAATATCACAATTTCTAGCCAAGTGGATTTGTCTGCTGACCTTTCGGCTGATCTTCTTGATGGCATTAATGAGCAAGACCTCCCGTTATTGGACAAAAATGAAAAACAGCCCCAGAACTATAATAGGTCTGCTCAAATCCAGGTGATTGAAACAATGGCGGGGGCTATGTCCCGCCTGACTGACCTTGTGGCGCATCAAAAATCAACTATAGATTCGCTGCATACAAAATTTGCTGACTTTCAAATCCAATCAAACCGTAATTTTGCGCAACTGCGCTCAAACAATTCGGAAAACGCAAAGCAATTCACATTTCTAGCGTCGAAGGTCGAAGAAATCAAAAAACATCAAAAGGAAGATCATGCACTATTGGCCCAAAACAACAAGGAAATTCAGAAATTGACGAATACGTTTGGCAAAATTGAAAGTAAAATGATGTCTTTACTAGGAGAGTACAAGACAGCGATAAAGGACAAAGAATCTAAGGGAGGTAACCCAGTTGCTTCCTCAAGCACCAAGTCTCCTCTTAATGTTCATGCCAACCTATTCATCCCTACCAAGCCATCTTTACCTCCAGTGGCTGTGAAAGTTCCACAGTTACAAAAGGAAAGAATTTCTCCTTCTAGATCACCCGCAATAAAGCTTTGTCCCCTTTCATTAGCCTTCCTACCTTTGTTTCCTGAAGAGGACGGCTTTGACATTCATTCTTTCAATATTTTAGCCTTTCTTGATTTATGTTATGGTCTCCCACAGTTAAGAAACATTTCTAGATTTGATGTGGCAAGTTTTACCTACATACAGAAAAACACAAAGGAGGTTGTCTCGGTCATTAAATTTAAATCAAACACTATAAGAAATTTGATTTGGGAACATTCCTCCTTTTTCTTCTCCAAAGGCTTCGATGTATTTGTCTGGAAAGTGTCAGCGTCTTCTGCACCTGAGGTGGCACCCTCAGCAAAACCTAAAGGGCCTGAAAGAAGGAAAACTATTCCTTCGCAGGGGGAGTGGCGTTGGGAACCGTCTGCAAAAAAATCTCGCTTTGATTCAGTGTATGAGGGTGAATCTGTTCAAACAAGAGTCAGATCTGTTTCCCTCCCCCCAAGAGAGTACTATGATGATTTAGTCTCTGACACTTCCTTGATTAAAGCTTCATCCTGAAACCATCAAAGGCCCTAGAGAAAATTGGGGCCTTACCTGGAACTGTTCTGGACTGAACAATGTGACCAATTTGGAAGAATGGTCCTTAATCAAAGAGGCGGGTTTTGTGTGTCTCCAAGAGACGTGGTCCCTGGAGGAAACAGTTTTTGATGGATTCTTTGCTGTTTATCAACATGCCATTGCCTCCTCCTTTGGTCACAATAGTGGAGGGGTTGCTCTTTTAATTAACAACACAACTGATTGGGTGATCTCACTGTTCTGGTCAGATATACCAGGAATTTTAGCTATAAGAATAAAAACTAGATTGTATTTGATTATTATTAATTGTTATGTTAGACCTTTGTATTTAATGAAGGATACATTTTCGTTTTTTTAAAGAAATTTACATCTTTGTTGGATTATTTGCAGGATAATTTTGCAGATGATATTCTGATATGGGCGGGGGACTTCAATCTACGGTTGGCTAACCCATGTCTGTATGACGAATGGCACTCCTTGTATGCTGATTTGCCCCCTTGGTTTGCTTCTTCTACCTTTACCTCCTTAAAACCTTCGGCCCAAGAACAACAATTTGCACAAATTGTGATCAGCAATCGAATGACACCACTTAATGGCAGGTTTAATTCTCTCTTGTGTGACGCCCACACCTTTAAAAGAGGTGCGGCCAGATCGTGTATAGATGCTTTCTTTGTTAAAGTGGAGCACTTCCATTTATTTAAAACAGCAAAAGTAATCTGGCGTAATGTTAGCGACCACGCACAAATCTGGGTTGACTGTAGCCAACTGGGAAAAACTAGGAACACAGTGGAGCAGACCAACGCAGTAACCATAGAAGGCAGAAACAGGGTAAATTGGAAATTTATTGATTCGATAGATTTTCCCGTAATATTGGAGACCCTTAGTCAGGCTTACGCGATAGGTGATCTGGACAATTGGGACTTAGTGTGCGAAAGCTACAGGAAAGGGATTTCTGAAATAGGAAAGGCTATCACACATCGCCCCTTTGACAACAACTTAAGAAAGGAGGAGAATAGAATGGTTCAGGATTGGTTTGATGTGGCATGTAAATCCAAAAGGCGGTCCCTATGGAGGAAAGTAGGAGTGTTACGTAGGAGCTCTCTCCCTGATAAAAATTTACAAATTAAATCACTGCAGGGGAACTATAGAAATTTTATTCGCAAAAAAAAGAGAGACTTCTCCAATATGCTGGAGTCAAAAATTCTCTCTGCATTGGAAAACTGTGACTCCAGACAGTTCTGGAAACTTATAAACTCGCTTGCTTTCCCCGATACATCTCAGGCTCCTGATGCGTTAATTAGCGAGGACGCTTGGGTCCTTTTTATTGAGTCCTTGTATGGGGTGGAGTCAGGGGCCATGGCGATTGTCCATAGCTCGGAGTTAGTGCCAGCGGCTCCTGAGACTCTTGTTCCCTTACTACCTTGCTACGATTATTTAATTTGCTCTTTGATTAAGTCCCTAAATCCATCTAGGGCCATGGGCCCTGAAGGTATTCCCCCCCTGTGCCTTCAATATGCTCCTAAGGAATGGTCATCGTTTCTTTTCCCAATTATCAACTCTTCACTTGTCCATTTTAAAGTTCCTGATGAGTGGTTGGGATCAATAGTTTTTCCACTTTTTAAAAAGGGAAATAAATGTAACCCAGATTCTTATCGCCTTCTGGCTCTCCTGGATCCCGCATCCAAAATAATGGCCAAGAGTCTTCTTGATAAACTAAAAGATTGGGAACAGAACCTTAAAATTATCCCTCTCTCACAAATTGGCTTCCTGGAGGGTTCCTCAACACTAGACCATTGTGCGACAATGGATCTTTTGCTTGATAAATACATTGGTGGCAAAGGGTACACACTCTTTGCGTGCTTCATCGACTTTTCCAAGGCATTCGACAGAGTGCCTAGGGATCGTCTATGGAGAAAATTGCTTTGCTATGGTTTTCCATCTAACCTTATTAAGATGATTGCCACACTTTACACCTCAACTTGGACAAGAGTGAGATGGGGGGTAAGGGGTGAACTAAGTCGCAAAATCCCCACTAGTAAAGGCCTCAAACAAGGCTGCATTTTAGCCCCATTTTTGTTCAATTTATTTTTATCAGATATGGACAAAATATGGGCTGACATCGAGTCAACACCACCACACATGGGGGAGTTGCCATAAATTCCCTCCTATTTGCAGATGACATGGTCCTGCTCGATTTAACGGCCGGTGGCCTGCAAAAAAAGCTTGATCATCTGAGGCGTTACTGCGTGGAAAATGACATTGTAATAAACATGCAGAAAACAAAAGTCGTCCCATTTGGTAATGCTAGACGCCTCTATTACAACTGGTACCTCGATTGTGAGAGAATCGAGGTACAAAATTGGTACTGTTACTTGGGTCTACGCTTCTCATCTAAAAGGTCCTGGGAACCCCACCTGGAGCAGCAGGAGATAAAAAACATTCTAATCTCCAATGCATTGTGCAAATTGAGAAATAGTGGATTGGTAAAGTCCACCAAGGCACTCATGAATATATTTAATGCCAAGTGGGTAGGAGCTATGACTTATGGCTGTGAGATATGGGGATTTAAGGGTGGTGAAACTGTGGCAGGTTGGGAAAGAAAGTTTTGGAAAGGGGTCTTTCATCTCCCTATGTCCACCCCTATGGACCCGCTGTACCTTGATCTGGATTTGCCATCTATAGAGAGCCGCATTGTTGTCAAGAGAGTTAAATATCTGTTTAATTTAATCAAAAATCTTGAAAAGAGAACCTTGGTACAGTTATGCCTAAAAGAGGCTCTGGAGAGTGACTTTTCGTTTAAATTGATTACTAATGTGATTTCCACCTTGCATAAATTGAACCTGTCCCATCTTTGGGAAGGTCTCCTTCAAGGGGACTATTTAACAGTATGCTCGATAAAAAATCTCATTCTTACAGCATATTATTCGTCTCATGTAAAGAGATGCTTTGAGCTTCCTTCTCTTATGTGGTATGCTAATTGCAAAACTCATAAACAAATCGAGCCAATGTTTTTGGTATGTAATAACACCCAAGTTTTACGGGTTTTAATGAAATTTCGATATAATTTGCTTCCATCCAACTGGAATCTCCTTGCGAGAACCAAGGTTCCAAAAAATGAACGTCTCTGTCCCACGTGTATAACAAAGGTCGACACGTGGGACCACATCAGGGCAGAGTGTTCTTCATTGAATGAGCTACGGGAGAAGTGGCTTAGCAAATACAAATCTGATAACACCTTTGATGTAGCTGCGATGTTAGCCGAATCTGAATATCATGATTTAATTCGCATTTATTTATTTCTGAAAAATGTTTTTATTTTAAGGAATATTGTAATTTGAGTGTATTCAACTTGTATGTGTTTTTATTTGTATGTTGTTATATCCTTTTGTATGCCTATATAGTGCTCAATAAAGGTAATTTACAACAATGACAGAAAGAGGGAAAGTAAAGAAAGGGAAAGCTGGAGGGAAAGAAGAAAAGAGAGAAAGAAGGAGGTAAAGAAGGAGGAAAAGGACAGACTCATCAAGCACATCTGTTGGTGTTTATCTATAAGGCAAGCTGTGCATGTGAGAGGAAATGGTGCCAGGAGGGGGGAGAAAGGTCAGCCAACAAGGGGAAAAGCCTACCACCTTATCACAACCAGTTAGAAGACAGATGGGCACGATACAATCGATAAAAAATATATAACATAGCCAGTTGGAGCACAGATGGGGCTGATGTCAGCAAGAGAAAGTGACGTGGAAGGGTTGAAGGTGTGAAGTAGAGAGAATGTGATCTGAGTATGGGGAGAAGTGTCAGAAGGGCAGACAAAAGGACATGCAATTGAGCGAAGGTAGATAGAGGCAGAAACCAGTGAGAGAAAGAAGACATTGAAAGGGCGAAAATATGAAGAACATGGAAAGTGCATGTATGTGAGGGGAGAAAGGTCCCAAGGGCAGAGAAAAAGGATGGCAGGACATGGGAGACAGAGGAGGATGCAGACAGAAACGAGTAAGAGGAATAACACATGGAGGGATGTGAGAGTAAAGTAGATGGGATGCGGAGGAAAAGGGGAAAAAGGTCCTAAGGGCAGGGAAAGAGGTGGACAGGGGAGGAGAGGCATTTAGAGAAGGAAGGACGCAGAAAGCACAGAGTAACAGAAATCATAGGAGATGAGTTGCAAGTGGACTAAGCAGTAGGAGGCAGAGGGAGACAGGTCAAAACGGCAGGGTATGAAGTAGAGAGGATGATACAGCCATTTAGAGGTGGATTATGCCAGAAACGAGCAAAAGTAGGAAAGGATGGTGGAGTGTAGGGTACAGTGGTAGGAAAGTGGTGCAACAAAGGGGGAGAATGCTCCAGTGGGCCGGCGAAGGAGGTGGTGGGTCATGACTGGCAGTTAGAGGAGGCTACAGGCAGAAACAAGTGAGGGTAGAAAAAGATGGCAAGGGAAAAGTTGTAATAAGAATTTTTTTTACTGATCAAACATTTTATTTAATTTGAAGAGATCAACAATATTATACAAAGCAAGTAAAATCCTGAAGAATCGTCAAAAAACACCAACATGCAGAAAATCAATAGAAAAATAGACGAGTCGTTGATTAAAAAAAGGCATGACAGCACACTCTCACCTTTGGCCAAACTGACACCATCAAAGGAGGGGAGAGTCAAGCACAATGGCTGCCGTGTGAGGCTGCAGGTGTGCCAGCTCCTGGGAGCCTGGCCCTAACTACTGAAATTATGGTGTAAAACAATTGAAGAGGAGTTAAAAAGAAACCTCTACTACTCACTTGGGCAACTCGGCTGATTATTAACTGGCTATAGACTCTGGAACTTGGCTTTTGGAGACTTTTTTCAATGGTGCTATCATGTGGATATGGCTTGTCTTAGTTCTACATCGTCCACCCGAGAGATTTGCTCTCTACCTTTTGAATTCTTTCTGGCACATTGCAGTGGCTGCTGCCCCCATGAAGAAAACTGCTAACAAAAGCCCGAAGAAAAATTTTAACCATACTACAAAGGGCAGGGCTAACAAGTCCCAGCAAGAGAAATTGGGCTCTAGTTCTGTGAATAAAGCTAATACCCGCACCTTGATACAACCACCCCATTTGAAAACTTCAAAGAATGTACCGCTGTCATCTGGTGGGCTAATCTCTTCTCACTTCTCCCCACTTCGCCTTCAGACAGAGGATCTATCGACGCCGTGGCAACAACAGGCTTCTACTGAGTGGCTGCTCTCGCCTCAGCTGTCCCGGCCTTCTTCTGCTACTGCTGCCACTGCTTCAGCCCTGGGCGGTCTGAGTGAGCAGCGCAGCGTTCTTTCCTCCGGGCTGCAGGATCAGCTGGGAAGCCAGGTGCACAGCGGATCGAGTCAGCTGGTAGACAGGCTGACGGGGGCGTGACCTCCTCCCAGTGAGGCAGACTGGACACAGCGATAGCCTGTCTACCAGCTTTGACAGAGCTCCAGGTGTTGGGCAGCAGGAAGGGGGAGCTGCAGCCGCTGCAACGGCAACTACAGCTCAAGGTAGGAGCATGTTTGAATCCACAACTCAAAGAGAAAGAGAAAGGTGCCATTGACTTGTCAGACTGTCCTGCTCTGGAGGGGGGGAGCGAGATACTTTCAAGCTGGAAGTTGATGTGCCCTCTCAGGTCTCTCAGGCCTGTGAATTAAGTGAGACATTCGAGGTTTCATTGCTTGCTCCGGTCTCTGAAGCATTAGCTCAAACCCAGAAAGGTTTGGCTGTCTGTAAAGACTTGGCGACTACTCGACCTCAGCCGCCCCAGTTTCAAATCCTTCCTGTATCCTTGGCAGTACAGACCCTTAAAGACTCTACGGGCTATTTATTAGAGGGAGCAAATCAACTCTTTTTTCAGCTTCAGGAGGGACCAAGACACCTAGGGGATCCTAGTGTTCTACTTTCCTCGACTAGGGGCTGTGAGAAACTTCAGCAGTAGGTTCAAGACCACATCCTGAGAATAAATCCCGGGAAACGCGGCCAATGTAAGCAGAAACAGAGACAGGAACAACTTTCAAATAGCTTGTCAGAAACCTCCACTGTGGTCTCTCCAGACTTTAAACAGGCTTGCTTTGAGCTTCTAAGCCCTGTCTTTACTGCCATAGACATGACTGCCTCTGGGGATACTAGTTTTAAGTCCAATCTAGAACATACCTTACAACAAATTATGTCTAGACTTGAAGGTCTGGGCAAGGGTCAACAAAACATCTCAGAGGAGATTGCCATCTCTCAGGCAAAGATTGATACCCAGCTGAAGCAACTGGGTCAGTCAATCTCCAACATGGGGGAGCAAGTTACTGCGGCTTTAACAAGAATAACTGAATTGGAGGGCCGTCAAAGTAGCTGAAGACTCGCTGCAGGTCTTACATAAAAATATGGATACCACACAACGAGAAGCTACATTTTTAAAAAGGAAGGCTCAAGATCTTGAGGATAGGAGTCGCAAGAAAAACTTGAAATGGTTTGGTATTACGGAAGGAGCTGAGGGTACAGATATATCTAAAGTTTGTTCGTTTATTGTTGAGCTGTTCCGAAAAGCCTTTCCAGAACTTCAGGAATGGGATTTGAATCATGAGAGCCAGGTTGCACACAGAACTCCACCTTTTCTAGCTTCCAAGTCATTCAATCGAAGGAATCCACAGCCTTTTACTGTGGCTTATGGGAGTATGTTGCTCCGAGACGAAATGGCCAAACTAACCAGACCTAATAAACCTAGGAGCCACGAAGGAATGCTTCTATTCTCACAATCAGATATCTCACCTACTTCGGCTACTGTTAGGTGGGAACTTAAATCATATATTGACAAATTTCGTAAAATAGGAGCTTCTGCCTATCTTCAGGATCCCGCATGATTGAAAGTTGTCATGGGAGATCATATACATGTTTGTTTTTCCAAAGATGAAGCACAGGTTGAGCTGGAACATCTTTTGTCCGCCCAGCAAGGGACTAATACTGTTCCAATGTCTGATTAACTCCTCTTTATAACAATATTTGTAGTTTAGGGGGGGCAGGTTCCCGAGGTATTGAATCCCCCAAGCGCTCATCAACAGCGCTTAGGTTAAATAAGCCTCAGAGGCTGGGAGATGGGAGGGAGGGAGTATCCTTGGCAGGGGAAGTGGGACTGGATTGGGGGAAAAATGAGAATCTTTTTTTGTACTGCGCCACAGAGTTTAATTTTGTATTTACTCACAAGCAATCTGAAAAACATAAAAAGCTGCATACATAGGTCATCTATTTTTCGTGAATTTGTAAATATGCTACTAATTATCACTTTCAATGGTTCTGAATTTACTTAGTTGGAATGTCAATGGCATGCTAAACAGGGACAAACAAGACCATATTCAATATGTTAAGTCCTTTCGATCTGACATTGTATGTTTACAAGAGACTCATTTGATGAAAAAAGACCTGTCTATTCTTTAAAAAATTGAAGCTAAAGAGGCTTTTGCCTCCTGTAGCTCCCAACATACTAAAGGTGTAGCATTGTTAATCTTTAATTCGGCTATCTCTGTTATCTATTCTAAGAGTTGTAAAGAGGGTTGCTGGCTTCATATAGTGTGTGCCATTAAGGGCAAAAAAATTCAGTTATTGTTATTTATGGCCCCAACCATGATGACAAGGAGATCTGGCAACAGATTCAGCTAAAGGCTGCTGTTCTTTTGCACCCTCTTATTTTATGCGGAGACTATAATATCCCCCTTGATCCTAATAAAGATAAGACAGGACAAAGTAATTCTAAATATATGTCTAAATCTAGAGGTTATTTAATTGAGATGATTAATAACTTGGATTTGATTGATATTTGGAGAAAGAAGAATCCTTTAAAGAGACAATATACCTTTTATTCGCACAGACACGATCAATACGCCAGGCTGGATTATTTTTTGATTTCTAAGGAGTTGGAGCAGTCTAGTGAGTGTCAGATATTTCTCATCAATATATCTGATCATGGACTTATTAAGTTACAGGTTAATAATTTTACTTCACCGATCAATCCCAGACGCTGGACCTTTGATTGAAAATTAATCAATGACCCCGCGTTTACTGATGAAATGCGGCAAGCTCTCATTGAGTTTATACAGATCAATCAAGGTTCTGCCAGTATCACTGTAGTTTGGGATGCTCTTAAAGCTTATATTAGGGGTGTGGTCACTAGCTATACTTTAAAAAGGAAAAAAATTGAAGATGAACATCTTGAAAAGGCTCGAAAGAGACTGCTCCAACTCCAATGTGCACATGCTGACGGTCTGGGGCTGGGACGGGGAGAAGAGAATGAACTAGATAGAATTAAGGCATTACAAATTGAATTGCAAGTCATTGACAGAGAGAAAATTCTTAAAAACAATAAAATACAACATCAGAGGACATACGAATTTAGCCAGTATTCAGGTAGGGTCCTTGCTATGCAATCTAAGGAAAAAAGATCTAATGAGTTAATCAGAGAGGTTTACGACTCTTGTGGACATCTGGTTTGTGACAAAGAAAATATCCAACAATCTTTCTTAGATTATTATCAACTACTTTACCGGGAGAATATTCAACAGCAAGAGAATGCTATAGAAGAATATCTGTCTAAATTTCCACTTCCAACTTTAGATGTCGAGGCTCTGGATACTCTGTCCCATATGATAACGGTGGACGAATTGGCTCTTGCTGTTAAACATATCCCTTTAGGTAAAGCTTCTGGCCCGGATGGGATTCCAGGAGAATTCTATAAATATTTCTTTAGAGAAATTAAATCATTATTGTTGGATCTGTTCCATTATAACCAGTCTGATCAGCCTACCCCTAATAGTTGGCAAGCTGCTAATATTTCAATTTTTCTTAAAAAAGGGAAGGACCCTAAAGAGTGTGGATCTTATAGACCCATCTCTCTATTGAATGTCGATAGTAAATTATTTGCCAAAATCTTGGCTACTAAATTGAATCTGTATCTCCCGGCCCTAGTCTCCGATTTCCAGCATGGCTTTGTGATTGGTCGCTCTAGTACATCTCACACCAACCTTGTCCACTATTCTTATCGACCATGCTAACTCGCAACAGTCTCCTTTAGCCATCATTCTACTTGACGCCGAGAAAGCATTTGATAGATCTAACTGGGAGTATCTGTGGTCTGTTATGCATCGATTTGGCATTCCTGATTCCTTTATTAAAAGTGTTCAAGCACTCTGTAGGAGTCCACAAGCGGCAGTCATTGTTAACCAGGTGACTACTTTACTTTACTTTAATGAGTGTATTAACGTGC
The DNA here is from genome assembly GCA_032274985.1 of Desmognathus aureatus. NCBI lineage: Eukaryota > Metazoa > Chordata > Amphibia > Caudata > Plethodontidae > Desmognathus > Desmognathus aureatus. Next base: position 3,052 of record JAUEJG010210392.1, on the reverse strand, counting down.
CACACGCTCATAGGCCTCAGGGCACACACTACGGCTTCATTTCCTATCAAGCGAGGCACCAGACAGGGATGTCCACTTTCTCCCGCATTATTTGCACTTTACATCGAGCCACTGTTAAAAGCTTTAACTCAGGATGCAGGAATCCCTCCTGTTCCAACCCAAGTCGGGCCTATTAAGGTGACCGCTTTCGCGGATGATATTGCCATATTTACAAATAGCACTCAAGACATTATGGCTAACATTATGCAATCTAACTCCGATTTTGCACTAATTCCGGGATACAAGCTGAATCTGGATAAAACTGAAATTTTGGCGGTTAATAATCCTCATCTCGTATCCCCGCATATACGACCATCAGTTAAGTATTTAGGCATCATCTTCATTCTTCATTAAGAACCATGAAAGAACTTAATTATGATCAACTGCTTAAAGCTTCCGACCAATTAATCTCTCGATGGCAGACTCTTCCTCTCTCTATTATTGGAAGAATTAATTTGGTCAAGATGACCATTTTGCCCAAATATTTGTATCTATTCAGAGCTCTTCCTATTTTTGTCCCCCTCCTTTTCTTTTTGAAATTAAGATCTAGCATAAGCTCTTTTATATGGTCCAGTAAAAAAGCACAACGAGCATACGACTGGCTTTGTTTGCGGAGGAGGGATGGAGGCCTTCAACTGCCTGATTTTCGATTTTATTATTGGGTGGCTATGGGTGGACGTTTGGCTGAAATCCAGAATTCTAGCGAATACCACACTTCGTTCGATATCCTTCTTCCCCCGGATCGGGTAAATTTTTTATTTCAGTTTCCTAATAAGATATCCTTGGCCCATATCGAATCAGAACTTGTCAAGGGCTATATCAGGATTTGGCAAAATATTATGCGAGAATTTCAACTCAATTTTTTTTCTGATTATACTCCTCTTTGGGAGAATGATAGCTTCTCTTCTACGATTATGGATGCTATTTCAGGTGTCTGGGATTTACAAGGCATTTCAACTTTAGGGGCGGTGGTACAGAATAAAATTTTACGTTCATTTGAAGATCTTTGCCAACAGTATGATTTATCATTCCGACATCTGTTTAAATATCTGCAGATAAGGGAAAACTTCTTGGAACTGAACTCTAGAAATAACTATGGGGCCACTAGTTCCTTGGTGGAGGATTTTCTTAACAAAGATGCCAGAATCACTTATTATTATGCAACTTTGATAAGCAGTGCTCCTCATGACCTTGAGGCTAAGGCTAAGAAGTGGTCCCTTTCCTTGGGCACTGATTTCCCTGTCGTCTAGGATATGAGAAATATTATTGAATTATCCAACAAAGTGCTCCTTCCAGCCAAGCTTAGAATGAACAGCTACAAAACTCTTTTTTGTTTATACTTTACCCCAGAGAAAGGGATCAAATTTAATATTGCTAAAGTATCTAGCTGCTATAGATGTAATGTTTTGGGTGCAGATCTAATACATATGCTAGCTACATGTCCAAGACTTTTAGGGTTCTGGAAATATTTTTTCAAAGAATTATCCAAGATTTGTGAATTAACTTTAGAGATGTCAATTAATTTGATTTTATTTGGTTATTCTTTGACTTTGAACCCATCTATCCGCGCCTTTGTTATGGTTGCTATGGCCATGGCGCGATTGACCATTACAAGAAATTGGATAACTGGTATAGTCCCCACTGGGGAAATCTGGCTACAACAACTTTTGGAATGTTACCATCTGGAGACAAGCATTCTGCTCACTCGTGGAAGTGTTAACAAGTTTAGGGCTGTTTGGGGTCCACTGCAAGTCTATATAGCCAACCAGGATGATGATGTTAATGAACTTTCTGTTTGATAGAAGGAATTACTATGTTACTTATGTCCCTGGGTTTAAGACCAATGTATATAATGAGTATTATTAGGACTTTCCTTTTGCTTTATTATTTCTTTTTTTTTTCATTAACCCAATGGATTGCAGTCATACTTATCCCTTTTTTTCTTTTCTCTTTCTTTTACTGAATTTACGAATCTATGTAATTTTGTCTGATTCTCAAAACCAATAAAAATATATATATATAAAAAAAAAAGAAACGAGTGAGGGTAGAAAAAGATGGCAAGGGAAAAGTTGTAATAAGATTTTTTTTTACTGCTCAGACATTTTATTTAATTTGAAGAGATCAACAATATTATACAAAGGAAGTAAAATCCTGAAGAATCGTCAAAAAACACCAACATGCAGAAAATCAATAGAAAAAGAGACCCGTCGTTGAATTAAAAAAGGCATGACAGCACACTCTCACCTTTGGCAACACTGACACCATCAAAGGAGGGGAGAGTCAAGCACAAGGAGAGGGTCCCTTTAAGACATTTGGCTTCATTTGGCATTTAAAACTTTTTAGAAATGCTGTATAAAATGTTTTTTTTCTTTGCAAAATTTGTGTGAGATATTTTAAAAGGCACCAAGATAATATTGGCCTTTTTTTTGGCTTGCTCACCTCTACTGCAGGCCCCGTAGCATGAGATCTAACCCTCTCTTTGTGCCAGAAGCACAGTAGAAATCATTTAACCCCTTAGCTGCTAAAGGCTTCTGTCTCCCTAGGGCTGAGCCTTTTGTTTTTTGGCTGTTTGGTGGTGCACCTGGTTAGAGGCCTGTAACTTATGATCGGCTTGGCCAATCACAGCCATTTTTGGCTCCTTTTCTTCTAACAGGATGGGCAATCGAATGACACGAAAAAAATTGGGAATCACAAGTCTGAAGTTTACAAAAATATGCGAAAGCTCTACGTTTTTTCAGAAACTGCACCTCCAAAGATTCACCTACTCCTCCTGAAAAAATCGGTACCCCACATGTGCGAATGCAGAAAGGTCACAGATAGACATGGGCAAGCCCTGAAAAAAAAATTCAGGTCAGTTCCAAGTCAAGCCAGCAACCTGGCTTGAAAAAGTCAACTCTCAGGTCAAGCCGTGTAGGGTGGGGGAGGGTAAAGATAACGTCAATCAAGCAGCACAATAAGTTTATCAGTATGAATTAGGTCAAGGAAAGCACACACCAAAGCCATAATTGTATGG
>JAUEJG010199328.1:0-16261 GCA_032274985.1 Desmognathus aureatus | reverse complement strand
CTTAAAACATCATAAGCTAATAATGTGATCCCTGATTCCTGGAGAGGGTCAACCCTATTTCCCCTCTTTAAAAAGGGGAAAAGTGATGATTCATCTTTTTATAGACTTTTGGAACTATTGGGTGCATCAGGTAAGGTACTAGCCAAGAGATTATTTAATAAACTAACACCATTTTGCTGAAATCCCAAGTTGGTTTCCGTAAGGGTTTCTCTACTTTGGTTCACTGTCTGTCATTAGATTTGATTATTGGTAAATATGCTAAAATTAAACAAGTATCCTTTATATATTATTTTTATAGATTTTAAACAAGCATTCTATAGAATACTGAGATTTTTATTGTGGAAAAAGTTATTAAAATTAGGGGTTAAAGAAGCATTGGTTAAAGTCATTTCCATGGTTTCCATGTTTGCTGGGGCCCCGACAGTGAGCTTTCAAGGAAAATAGTAACAGAGTCAGGTTTAAAGCAGGCATGTGTGCTGGTGCCACTTTTATTTAACTTTTTTATTTTGTAATTGCCAGCATTTTCTAAATAACAAATTGAGTATTCCCCAGTTATGGGGGGTCAAAAAACGTCATTTACCTTTGCAGAGAATACTGCACTATTAGATCTGACTACCTATCGACTCCAAGCCTCCCTTGACAAACTCTATCATTACTGTTGCTTTAACGAGATTAAAATTAACTACTCCAAAATGAAAGTTAAGTATTTTGGGAGAAGAAGTATGGATTTGTATGGAAGATTGCAAGAGAACCCTAGGGAGTAGTTCACAATTTTAATTATCTAGGGTTAAAATTCTCAAGGGTAACTGAAAGGAACATAAAAATGCCTCTAGTACTTAAGGGAAATTAATTAAGAATGCATTGATTAAACTTAATAACAATGTGTGGACAACTGGCATTGCACCATTGATAAACATTTACAAAACAAAATGGGTTGCTTCAGTAACATTTGGAGGTGAGATTTTGGGGAGAGTAGCTTTTAACAATCTTAAATTATAGGAAGGGGTGTGCTGGAAGCTTATCCGTCACCTTCCCATGGCCTCCCATATCGAGCCCATTCGGTCTGATGTAGGCATAGATAGCCTAAAAGTAGTTGTAATAGCCCAAGAATGATTAAGTTCTTTAGGAAAGTGTGTTTTTATCATAAAGATTCATTAGTATGTGTTGGTGTAATGGAAGCATTAAATTCAGACAATGACTACAAATATATAGTTTTGATTAAACAATTACTGAACAAAGTTTGTTTAGATGATTTATTAGATATGTCTTTGGATCAAGTTGTGCTTCCTAATGTGGATGTAATTAAAGAGAAAATTCAATCTTTTCTCATTTTTCTAAAGACTGGAAAACTGCTTACATTTATCCTCCATAGATACTTACAAAAAAACCATAGTTAAACTTTCCTGTGAATCCAATATTATCTTAAGAGCTTATTTTAAACTACAAATAGGTATTTTACCCACTAGAAATTATACAGTCTTGGAAAGGTCAAGACATTACTGATCACAGCTGTCTTGAATGTGGTGCATTGCGAAATGACCTCTTTTATTTCTTTACTGTAGGTACTTGTTTAAATGATTTAAGAATGAAATGGTTATATACATTTATAATTAATTCTGGGGTTGAATTTAGTACTAATAATTAGTGAATCATTTTTTACTGACATGGTTAAAGTGTATCTGTATATAAAGTTCGCATTTCAGATGAGAAATGTTACATTTTAATATTGTTTTTAATTCGCTTTTTATTTTTGAATACTGTTGTAATCTGAATATCTTGTATATATCTGAAATATGATAATAAAGAATGTTTTCAACAACCCAAGTCACTAGCGGGCTCAAGCTCAACCTTGGGCTCCAAGAGCCAAGCTCAAGCCCAAGGGCTCAAATATGCAGGCCATAGTTGATGGTCTGCCTACTGTAGCCTGGAGAGACAATGAATAAATGCACTGCATTTATACATTGTCACACCAAACTGTATAAATGCACTGCATTTATACACTATTGAGCATCCCAGTTTGGCTTGTCATTAGGCTTGGGCTTGACACCTGGCTTGGGCTTGGCTCATGCTGAAAAATGTCAGGCTCGCCCAGCTCTACAAGCCACCACAACACAAATCATACAAAGAGGAAACAAAACAGGATAAAAAGGACACAGACACACAGATGAGACAAAGGGGTAATCTGGGGAGTCAAACTCAGTCTGAAGTCAGCCTTGTTCACTTTCAGTATATGAAACCCCAAATATATGTACGACCATCAAGAAGGAGCAACTCATCAAGCTTATCAGTGCAGAAGCCACAGAGCAGAATATTACAAGACAAGTAAATCAGAAAACACATTACACATAAATGGGGTGAAGGAACTGTGAAAAAGTATTACAATATCAGTAATCTGGTGGCATGCGCTATAGAAACCACCAATTACATAACACAACCTAACATCACAGTAAAATAAGCTGCTTTCAGGGCTCTAATCCAGAGAGGCTATTACTTTCACCACCAACCTACTCCTTTGTACAAAATCTTTTCACAAAAATAAACAATGTTTGAATGTTACCTTGTATATTGTTCCTGTTCAGTCGTCCTTTTTGCAGATTATTGTATTCATGCCCCTGAGCGTGCTATCTGGATGTGCTTAGAAGCACTGTGGTAAGGCACTGGGCATCCATCTGAGGGGTAGCAATAAAGGAAAGGAGCAGAAGGGAAAGCTGAGGGTCAGCGGTGGCAATCAGCAATGGAGGATGGGAATGTAGCCCCTGAGAAGAAAGAGAACATATTTGCTGACTGGGCCACAAGTAAGCCAGGATGCACAGAACTAGCCTGGGAAAAGGTACAGTGACTGGATTGAATTTGTTTTGTGATTTGGTGCAACAAAAAAACATGTGACACATTCAGAGAATTATTCTAGTAAACAGAACAATTAATTGTCAGATAATACCAACAACTACATAACAGCAATCCCTGCATTAAGACACAAAGATTACATAAGAAACATTTAGCCCCAATTTAGAAAGTCATCCTAAAAAGCCTACTGTAGGAGGCATTAGCTCAGAATGAGTAATAACATATGAATCATAGGAATGAGGAGGGAGGCGGGAGTAGCTAAGTGTCACCTAACCTGCAGCAGCAAGTGGGAGGGACCTTAAGAGAAAATAGGTAGCACTGCGAGAGGGCAGAATTATCTGCACTTTTCCTTCCTTAGCATTGTTTAAAACCTGTGGCACTGCCCGGACTAATGCTTTCCCACCTACCTTGTCTCTGCTGCAAGGTCAATTTGCAGTGCCAGCAACCCAAAACCCCACCTCTTGTCTACAGCTTGGTTGTCCCGTTCATTCCTTACTCACAGCAGTTGGCCGCAATCTGTTTCACCTTTTTCGTACAACATATCTGTAATACTTCATGTACCTTCCCCTCCAGTGTCATTCATCTGGCCCTCACCCCTCCTGCTTTTCCACCTCCTGTAAGCTCCCTGCTCCTTTTTTAAATGTATTTGTCCATATGCAATTAGAGATTATTTGATGTTGCACAGCCCCACTTCCCACTTACAGCTGCTTGATGTGACCCCTTAATTGTATTATTATAACATTATTTTTATTAAAGGAGCTCAATCATGGATATCACTACTTTAGCTCATTGTATTCTCCTTCAAAACTTACACCGGACTATAATTTGTCATTAGTTTGAAAAATGCTTAGTTTTACAGTAATTACACTTTTAAAGTAATGCATTATCTCGACTTCCTTGGTCAAAATTCGGCCTCAAAATTAGCTACAGAGAGCTTTCCTATGCAGAACATTTGATGCCATCTTGTGGCAAGCTGTGGAATTGCATCTAAAAAAACATCACATCACATTCTGGCAATGAAACTATACGAAAAAAACATTTTTACGGAAAATGGAAAATAGAAAGTATAGGTCGTTTATAATGCTCTTTGCAAAACACCATTATATTTATTGTGTTAATTTGATGACGGTTCCCCTTTAAGCACTTCTCATTGAACGGCAGGAGTGCGCATACAAAACATGCATTCATGGATGGTAGAGCTGGCAAGAAACAACAGGAAATGCAATAAAAACAAGTTGTAGTAACAAAACCGAGACGAGCTCAGGAGTTCCTCCTCGTGAGTTAGAGCCCAGAGAGACTAATAAGGGAACCAGGGCTTAATGCTGCATAAAGAATGCCCTGCAACTGACCTTACCATTTACCTTATGAGTGCACAATTGGTTTAAAAAAAGGAAAAAAACAAACATCTTAAACAGCGTGGACAGTGGCTCTCCAGAGCATGGCCACTGTAACCAATTATTTATTTATTTATTGCTTGGCCTGCACTCGGATCAACTCCAACCTAAATTACCTGGTTTAGAGGCATAGGGCTCCCATAACTTCAGCAGAAAAGAGGCGGCATTATATTGCTTGAATCATTATTTTGGCTGCAGCTCAGCCAAACACCACATGGGGAAAGGACCGTCCCAGGCATCAGAAGAGCCGGTGGGGCTGGGCTTGGAGGCGGGGACATGGGGGGAGAAAGGCAAGGGTTTAGTGGAGGGGGAGGGATGGGAGAGGTGTGGTTATGGGCAGGATATGAAGGCAGACAGATATTTAAAACCACACATGGCGATCAGCCATTGGGCAGCTGGACATTTCCAAGAACGGACTTCTAAGGATGACACAGCTGTGTAAGAGGCTGTTCAAGAGCTGGAACGAGTGGGAGACTGACAACCAACTATCAAGACATTGTGAGGAAAACTGACCCCATTGTCTTGCTCAAGAACCGGTGATACTCTGCAAGACTGGGGTGCAGTCTCTCTTTATGCACACACAAAACACACGTCTGTACACCTCCCCAGAGGTGAAGGGAGGGGTGTGACTCATCTGGGAGGACCGGTTTAGGCTGCACACGTTTTGCCATCGAGCCATGATGGCCAACCCCCATAACACGGGATGACCATGAAACGCACAAAAGACCAGGCAGTGGCCAGAGTACTAGATAGTAATAGCTAACTTAGCACTAGATAGAATGCACTACCATACAACCCATAAACAAATAGACATAGACAAACCACACCAGCCCAATCCAGCTCAGCTGCCCACTGCCCAGAAGCTAGGCACTCACCCACACACCACACAACCACTCATCAAAGAGAACAACTACAGACAGCCATATGAAATTAGGAACTGATACTATCAGGAAACACCATACACTCCTCAATTAACCAGGCAACACCATACACTCCTCAACACCTCAGAGGCCTAGGGACCTAGACATAGAACAATGTATAACCATTGTATGCAACTTTCCTTCTGCAGCACGAAAGGGGCCCGTCAGTTATGGACAGCACCTGAAAGCCACGGAAGTGTGCACCAGGGGCTATACAAAGCTTGATGACATGACATGACAATTGTTAACTATTTGTTTTAGGGGAAAGAGCAAAAGAGAGGTGAATGGTATATGGTGGGGGTCCAAAAATTTTGAAAGTGGGCCACAACATTTTTAATCTATGTGCCTGTGGCCCGCTTCACACAATTGCACCACAATTCATTTAAAAAAAAAGCAATTGCTACTGTTCACCTCGGGTGAACATGCCCAAATTAGTTACATTATAACAGTAGTGTACAGCAGATAACTAGAAATACCATGCACACATGATGCACACATGATAAAACTGCTGTCCATGCTGCTGGGTCACATCAGATGTCAGGCGGGCTGAACCTGGCCTACTGGTCTCACATTGGAACACCTCTGGGATATGGGCAATTGATTTTAGAAGCTGAGCAGTTCTGAAAATAAATGGGGACATGGGATATTACTTGTGGCAAGATGTAGAGAAATGTGAAGGCAATGGGAACACTGGGTTTTATTAGAGGCAAGTACAGATATGAAATTCACTGGGAGACCAGGCACTGCTAGCTGGAAGTACCACATAGACATGAAAGATTCTGATGGAAAGAGGTTTAACTAAGGGGAATATTGAGAACTGATACAACAGTCAGTGGGGCCTGGGGGATTACTGATGGGAAGAGCAGGTGTGTAAACACTGATTGCAAGGGGTTATAGAAAGAATGCAGAGGCAAAAGGCACTGATCGCCTAGGGTCTTCCAAGCAGAAATGCATGCGAGAAGATGTGTAAGGGGTGGGCGGCATGAGGTTCTATTAAGGGGAAGTGAAAAAGACCAGATGTGTAAGGGGTGGGCAGCATGAGGTTCTACTAAGGGGAAGTGCAAAAGACCAGATGTGTAAGGGGTGGGTGGCAAGGGGTTCTGCTACAGGGAAGAGCAAGAGACTAGGGGGCTGATTACGAGTTGGTGTGGGAAAACCATCGGTAAGTTCTACCGATGGTTTTCCCAACACTATGAAACTCATTTTTTAAACATCGACAAATTACGAGTTGAAACCGACGGTGTTGTAAAAAACATTGGTTAAAACCAATGGTAATAGCAATACTGACGGTTTCAATTCGAAACCGTCTGTAAAACTGTCAATAAGTGCGGAATGACATTCCGCACTTACCGAGAGTTTTTTATATCAGCCCCCCAAAAAGTGCCAATTTGGCACTTTTTGGGGGGCTGGTGTGAACGTTAATTCTGCCCCGGCTAGCCTGGGTTAATTTAACACACCCCTGGGTAAAACCCCCTTTTTTTAAGCCCTAGGGGTGAAATGGAAAAATTACCGTCATCTCCATAGATGACGGTAATTTTTCAATGATTACCAATATTTTTCCCGACTTGTTTACAAGTTGGGAAAAACTCGTAATCAGCATGGAATGGAACTGACGGTTTTCACTGTCAATTCCATTCCCTACCATCCTAATTAACTCGTAATTAAGACGGTAGTTGTTTTTCACGGCATAGAGGAAGACAGGCTAGACTTATCGAGCGTGTCCCGAAGAGAAAGGAAGGGGACATTTGGGAGGTGGCGTAGAAAGAAAAAACCTTAGGCAATTGGATGGATGGGTTCCATATGTTGACATCCGCCATGCTAGAGAAGTTCCCCGAGCTAGACTCTTCCATGGTGGCATATGCTCAAAGGATAAAAGATGCTCACAACACATATGGGGGATGGCGTGGTACGTATACAATAAAGGGTTTAGATTACGAATGCAGAAATGGCCTTCCATAGGCTTTGAAGAGGACATGCAAGGATATATGAAGAGGATGAGGGCAGCAAAAGCGGCACCAGGCCTGATCAGCCAGAGCAGTCCTTTCATTTCAGGGCCCAGGCAGACAAGTCTAGGTATGCCGGGTCTTCTGGGGCAAGAGCACAGGGGAGCTGACTTAGGTCCAGCATGATCTGCCTGGATTTTAGCCAGGGAAACTGTACCTTTGGTTTTCACTGCAGGTTTGCGCATAGGTGCACAATATGTGGGGGGTCAGGCCACCCAGCAGGGGGCTGCTGGCACAAGAACAGATCAGCAGACCATGCCGGAACCGCAGAACCAGCACGCAGCTCCCTCCTGGGCATGGCAGGGTCAGCTGGAAAGTGAAGAAAGGAACAAGGGGGACAGATTAGCCCTGGGTCGTTCCCCAATAGACAGGTTAACAGGTTAGCCTTGACAAGGCTACTGAACACATTTGGCAACAGGGCAGAAGCAGCAAAGTTGTGGAGAGGGTTTAACGAGGGTTTCATAATACCTTACAAGGGGCCGCTAGTGGCCAGAGAAGTGGACAACTTAAAGTTAGCCAGAATCCACCCTGAAGTAGTATGCGAGAAGATCAAGAAAGAGAAGGCCCTTGGGAGGATAGAAGGTCCGTTTGTCAACCCCCCATATGAGAAGTATCTGGTTTCTCCTTTAGGGTTGGTCCCCAAAATGGAAGAAGGGCAATTTAGGCTTATCCACCACTTGTCCTTCCCTCAGGGCAACTCTGTTAACCACTGGCTACTGCCAGAGGACTGTTTAGTTTCTTACGTGTCTTTTGACGATGCATTGACAATGGTAAGGAAGGCGGGAGTGGGAGCACCCATGGCTAAGGCGGACATTGAATCGGCATTCAGGCTCCTGCTGGTACATCCAGATAGCGTTAAGTTGCTGGGTTTTCGATGGGAGAATCAGTTGTACTTTGACAAGTGTCTTCCCATGGGGTGCGCAGTGTCCTGTGCGTATTTTGAGGCTTTCAGTTCGTTATTAGAGTGGGAGACCAAGGAAAGGTGTTAGGAGGGTGGCATTCTACACTACCAAGATGATTTTTTGTTTGTGGGAGCCAGAGTGTATATTGGTTGTGCAGCCATGCTGCAGGCTTTCAAGGATCTATGTGGGGAGCTGGCAGTGCCTTTGGCGGAGGATAAGACATGCAGTCCGGCCATGATCCTGACTTTCCTGGGAATTGAAATTGACTCAGAGAGAGGGGAATGCAGGTTACCCAGGGAGAAAGTGCTCACATTATTGTCAGAAATAAAGAAAGCGCTGCATAAAGAAAAGCTGACATTAAAAGAAATGCAATCATTGGTGGGCAGGCTAAATTTTGCAGCAAGGGTTATCCTAGCAGGGAGGATTTTCTCAAGGAGGCTATCACTCGCAACGGCAGGAATTGTCAGAATGCTCCACCACATTAGATTGAGTAAGGCACTGAAGGAGGACTTGAGAACCTGAGAGGAATACCTGAATGAGTATAATGGCTCCCTCATCTGGAGGGAGCCCTGGACACCGTCATCCCGAGAGAGTCTGATGATGGACAAGGGGGGTTTTGGGGCCATACTAGGTCACCGATGGTGCGCACAGCCATGGCCAGCCAAGTGCTGGTCCAACGGTCTGGTAAAAAACATCACACTCCTGGAACTGTTCCCCATTGTTTTAGCTTTTCACCTTTGGCCAGAACAGTTAGCTAATAAGAAGGTAACGCTTTGGTCGGATAACTTAGCAGTAGTCCAGATTGTGAACACTGACTCGGCCAGCTGCCCCCTGGTCTTAAACCTGCTGAGGAACCTAACGAACTGCAGTTTGAGGGTGAATGTTGAGGTCAGGGCTAGGCACGTATCGGGCATTGACAATGATGCAGCTGATGCTCTTTCTCAGTTGCAGTGGGCGAGATTCCGCAAGGTGGCACCGTGGACAGAGGCACGCAGCACGCCATTCAATCAGAAGCTGTGGGATCTGATGGACGTCCACTAGATGCAATGGTGGAGCTGGCATTCGCTCAAGGGACCAAGAAAAAATATAGGAGGGCCATGCAGCTGTTTTCAGCCAGAACAGGGTTATCGGGTGATGAGGATTATGGAGTGCTGGAGGTGGGGTTGCAGAGCTACCTAGCAGGGGCATTTACAGAAGGGAAGTCCAAGTCGTGGGCGGCTGCTCAGTTGACAGCAGTGAGTCATGCATTAAGGATGGCAGGGAACAGGGACCCCACAAAGTCACACTACATTTGCACTGCCATGAGGGGGTGGGACAGAGTAAGGAAAGCATCTCCTGATAGCAGAAGGCCCATTACTTACGAGATTTTGAAAAAGTTAATAGGAGCTTTGCCAGAAGTATGCCTTAACAAGCAGGAGAGACTGCTTTCCGGGTGTGCCTTTTAGCTAGCGTTCTTTGGGGCCTTCAGGGTAGGAGAGTTGGTGCCACCCAACAGAGACAGGACGTCCCGGGCGGGCATGCAACAAAAGGACGCCACACTGGGGGAGAAGACCCTTACACTATGGTTGAGCAAGTCAAAAATGGACCAGCTGGGTCAAGGGAGAGAAATAAGATTAGCCTGCATAACAGAGGAGGCTGCCTGCCCGGTGTGCTCGATAAAGGGAACTATTAGGGAGGTATAAGAGGGGAGTAAGGGCCCCATTTAGAGGGCCCTCTTCAGACACAAAGATGGTAAACGGTTGAGCAAATATCAATTCGTAGCAGTGATGCACAGAACCTTGTGCAAAGCAGGCCTAACCAGCGGGAAGTATGGGTCACACTCGTTCAGGCTAGGGGCAGCGACAACTGCAGCTCAAGGGGGGCTGCCCAAAGTGAAGATAAGGGATATTGGCAGATGGGGTCAGCCAGATTTAGAACTTACATCCGTCCACACTTGGAATACTAAGCGCAACCACCATTCTGTCACACTTTATCGTTACAGGCACCAGAGCTGAGAAGAAGGTGTGGGTGGTTGATGAATTTGGGTCATGAAGGTCATGTTGGGAGGACACATACTAAGCAGAAGGTTCGCTCTTTGTATTGGTGGCCAGATAGGGATGTGCTTTTAGAAGATTGTGTTAAAAACTGTGTTCTCTGCGCTATCAGTGATAAGATTCTCTGCACTCACAAAGAACCTTTACAAGTATTTGACCACGAGAAGAAGCCTTGGTGTAAGCTTGCACTGGATATCACTGGACCTGTTCCAGGTTTGTCTCTTACATTGAGGTTTGGCCTGATCCTGGTGGATTATTTTTCAAAATGGTTTGAATTCAAGTTTGTTGGAAGTGTTACAATCAAAGTTGTGTTAGAATTATCGACTGAGGTTATACATAGGGAAGACGCTCCAAGTGAGCTAGTCACCGATAATGGGGTTGAGTATGTTTCTTGGGAGATGAGCTCTTTTCTAAAGAAGTGGGGCACCACACACATTAGAACCTCATTGTATAACCGGAGGCTAATGGCCTTGTTGAGAGGTTGAATGGAGCACTAAAAGATAATATCCAGCTGTCTTTGTCGAATGCTGTTGACTGGAAAAAGAATTTGTGGGAATATAATTGGTCTCAAAGTCCACTTGATATCAGGGGAGCCGTCATTTGCGTTGATGCGGGGTAGGTTGCCAAACACTTTCTTGGCCCCGTCTTGGCAGGGGTGTACTTTGAAAATACAGTCTCCATCTGAGTTAAGTTCAAAGATAGAGAATTATCAACAGACATATTGCAAAAGGTATAACCAGGTTAATCGCACTTAAAAGGAAATTACAAGATGGGTGATCTGGTAAAAGTAAAATTGCCTATCAGAAAAGGTTATTCAAAATGTTCTTCTTTGAAAATGATTCAGGGGAAAGGCTGCTATCCTTGAAGATGGTAACCCTGGAATTTGGACAAACTTGTCTTGTTCAAGTTTGCTGTTAATTCACTATAGTTAATTAGTTAATCTGTTTATGTTTTGCTTTGCGTTGTCTTTTGTTCTTTAAATCTCCTTTTTGCCCCTTTGTTTGTTTTGAGGGGAAATGTGTTGTAGTCTTACTGCCCCTTTAACTACCTTATTGGAACCAAACATTTTGGGCTCCTTCTGATGCTGTGGGTTGGTGATTCCCTGTGGGGCAGTTGGCTACTCTCTCCACTGGCTACGGGCTGCTTCCTGTTGGTGTCCCAATAAACCTGCTTCTGGACCCAAGTGAGCGTCTGCGCCTTCTCGCTTCTGCCAACCTCCAAACACAAACTGCATCAGCCGTGCCAAGTTTGAAGGGGGCGTGGCGTGAGCTGCTGCAAAAAGCAGTCAGGCGATTTTTCAATTCCCGTGTATGCGTTTAAAAAACGTCCAATTTACTTTTTTATTTCGCATGCACATTGCATGATTTAAGGCAGACTTTCAAATGCATGTTAAATATTGCGGTCCTCATTTCTGCCCAAAGTGCACCTTTAAACTTGTAATATGTTGGTAAAAGGAAACCAATGGTAAACCTGTTTTACCAACAGTTTTACCATCGGTTTCTACTTACCACCCAACTCGTAATCAGGCCCCAGATGTGTAAGTGGCTGGCGACATGAGGTTCTACTCAGGAGAAGCGCAAAAGTGCAGATGTGTAGAACCCCTCCCCACTGGTGGTGTGGGGTTCTACTAAGAGGAACAGCAAGTGCGCAGATCCCTGAAATCCTAGCAACTCCTTGTGCAGGAACACCCGCTAGGAAGCGCTCACTATTGCCTGTATTTTCTCACCATGAGCGACAAAGTGCACTGTGCGCATGCTCACAGTGCACTGGGCATGCGCACCAGTTTGGCTCTGGTCACTGGGCATGCACTCTGTGCGCTCAGTGACTAATGATTCTCACTATGTTTAATTAACACGAATCGCGGGCAACAGCATGGGGCTGCCAACCTTGATTCTCGCTAATTAACCATAGCGAGAATGACCGAAATTGGAATGGCCTCGCTGAGATCGTGAACTCCAGTTAGCTGCAGACCGCTATCTCAGCAAGGGCAAGAAAATATGGAAGAATATGTATAAGGCACTGGTGGCATGGGGTTGCACTAAGGGGAAGAGTGGGAGGGCAGATGCAAAAGACATTTAAAGTGGCGAAGCAGGAGTCCAGACTGTCTCAGGACAGAGATCAGGCTGAGACTCGTCCCAAAGGACTTTATGAATCTTTAGCAGTCCCGGCCCACTTAAAGCCCTGGGTCTGCAGTAATGAAGCTGTTTGGAAGATGGCAAAGGGACCAAGGAATGACAAGGTACTCGAGGTAACCCAACAGCTTCAGAAAGCATTGAAATTAATGGCATGTGAACTGACATATACAAAGGTGACCCCAATTTCGGGGAGCAGCTAAAGTTTCACATTATGATTCCACGCGTGACCTACAAATCAGATTTCAGCAGCAAGTGCTTGACCCTCAAAGCTGTATTTATAATTAATGTTCAATATTAACACAGTCTCCATCTGTTTGAGAGACAAATAATCCTCAGATCCTGAAATCCAAACTGCCTAGGGGTGTTTGGGGTGCGGGAGGGGGGCTATAGTGAAATATGTTCAGTCTGTGAACTCTCTGAAACTGCTGGAAAGTGCCCTTTCCAATCACCTTTCCCCTCCCCCATAGAGTATCCTGGCCCCTTAGGGGGTAAATAAAAGCTTGCTACAGAATATAGGTGGAGGATGGGGGACTGTTTTGCACCATAGCCAAAGACGGGGCATCTGAAGGGAACAGCAAAAATGTGAAGGAAAAGGCGGTAGAAACAACTCTCACCTGCAGCAGCTAGGCCGTCACTGCAGTCACTGTCAACTACACACTCCCACTGCGCAAACTCACTAGAGGGTAACGGCTTTCCGCGCATGCTTACTTAATGCCTTGTGTTACATCATTCCACGGGCTCCTGCTGACCATGCTCAGTAGAGAAGTGTCTCTTTTCTCAGCACGCTTATTTAGTATCTTGTGCACCGTTCAACAGCTCCCACTGAGCATACTCACTAGAGTAATATCTCCTTTCTACGCATGCGCATCTAATTTATCTTGTTTTACCTAGCCGATTACTGACTCCCGCTGAGCCGCTCAAAAGAATGGTGTCTCTTTTCTGCGCATGCCTTTTTAATGCCTTGTGTTACATCTTTATGCTCAGGAGAGTAGTGTCTCCTATTACGCACGCTCATTTAGCATCTTGTGCACAGTTCAACAGCTCCCACTGAGCATACTCACTAGAGTAATATCTCCTTTCTGCGCATGCGTATCTTATTTATCTTGTTCTACCTAGCAGATTAGAATCTTGCCAAGCCGCCTCAAACAAATAGTGTCTCTTTTCTGCGCATGTCCACTATGTTTATGTGTCATTGGAAGCCGGAGAATGAGGATTTTTTAAACTACAGTAGCATGTTTGACGGCGAAATTGTATTTATTTATCGCCCCTCCCAAATGATGTTTATCGCGAGTTCAGCCCTGTATACAGCACTGGGTTTGCTAAAAGGACAGTCAATGTGTATAGAACCCCAGCACAATCTCAGCATTCATTTTAAAGGACAGCCAATGCATTTTATAGGGACAGTTCAGCCCATCACTTTTGTTTTTTCTTTTAAGTGTTCTTAGTCGCCTGAATGCAATGCCACTCATTTTTCGCTTTATAGCCGTTTAATAATATAGAATTTCAGTGATTGCTTTTTCTTTCCTGGCTGCATCCATTTTGTGCTGTGATAATCCCTATGGCGCAAGCTACATTGTTATTTTTATCTTCTGCACAGTACAGTGGATAGAAAGAAAAACAATGTAGCTTGCGCCAAATGGATTGTGTAAACAATGTCATACCACAAAATAGATGCAGCCAGGGAAGAAAATCAAGCACTGAAAACCTGCGCTATTAAACAGCTTTAAAACAAAAAACAAGGAGAATTGCATTCAGGCAACTAAGAACACTTCAAAGAAAAAATAAAAGTGATGCGCTGAACTGTCCCTTTATCTCTTTTAGCCATTCATCTGCTTGATGTTAACATCATGTTGTGGTTGTCGAAAGTAACACACTTAAATCACAGTGAGTGCTCAGATGAAGGAGTTTGTGTTTAGTGCCCTATTAACCCCTTCACCTATCTCCTAGAGTGCACACACTTTTCACAAGTATTTCAACGCTTAATTAAATAAATCTTCAAAAAACACTCGGGCTGATTCACAAAGGAGTTTCGTGCATGTTACGTAGTTCTTCCGCGTAAGTCCTGTTTATTTCATAGACTTATGCGGATTTACGCAGATGAAATACGTAACATGCACAAACCTCCTTTGTGAATCAGGCCCTCTGGGTGCAACCCATCTGGGGTTCGGAGCCCTAAAGGGAACACCAACAAATAAATGTGAAGGAAAAGGCGGTATAAACAAATCTCACTTTCAGCATCTAGGCCGTCCCATACAGCTGGTCAACTACACACTCCCATTGCGCAAACTCAATCATTACCCGAAATAAAGTTTACTGAACTAAGCTAACATTTTATTAACATATTTGGTTATAGTCATAAACTTTTATAGAATACATAGCAATTATCTCAGTAGTGTCTCCTTTCTGCGCACGCCTATTTAGTCTGGTAGCCTCCGTTTCCTTATTGGTAACCCCATTGTGCATCCTGCCCCAGTCTCCCTTTCCCGCTTCTGGCAGCATTCCAGTTATTTCTGGTATAGCCACTTATACATACTTTCCAGCAGCCTAAGACCCCCTTCATCTTTTGCCTCCCAAGGCATGCTGCTGTTCTGTGGCACATTGCTTATCAGCCACAGTTTATGGCTATTTCTCTGCCTCCTAGGGGATTGCATATTCACCAGATTGCTAAACCCGCTTCAGCTCTTTGTGTTCTCTGTTGACACACACCTAAAACTATTATTTGTTTCTTAGAGCTCTTACTAATCATCTTTGTAGTTCTTGTGCTCGTTGGGATGGCAGGGGCCCTTCAATTCCTTGGTTATTTAAAACAAGAAAAAGTCCCTCACTAAATACATTAATTTTTGCAACTTTTCCACTTTCCTCCAGGCATTGTGGGTAATGGACCTAGTGTGACCCTCGTAAGTCACACATCAATGCGTGCATCTGTGTGTTCTCTTTTTGGAACAGTATGGTGCTGGTGGGTTTCTTGAAAGCCTTGCCACTCCAGGCACAAAACAAAATGGATGCTACACTGACATCCTAATTAAAAATCTATCTCCACATCTCGTTTTGCGTCCTCCCTTCACCCTTGGCTTGGGTGCAGCCACACATAGGTGGTACCAACTTTGTCATAGGGAGTAGAGCTATGCTGGGTGAGGTGTCCCATGTTGATAGCAATGCTTTGGGTTATTTTTTGATGGCTAATTTGGCTAAAAACCTATAAATTTTACAAGTTTTCCTTGTACTGCTGGGCATTCTGGGTAGTAAACTTAGTCCAAGTGATGCAAGTCACCCACCGTTGCATGCTGTAGGTTATCCTCTTTTTGTATATATATGATGTGTGAGGGTTTTCTTGATGGTCTGTATCCCCAGGATCCAAAAGTAAGTGCATGTTTTTTCCAGAAGTTACAGTAAAGTTCTTTGAGTTTATTTGGAGCGGTTAGAATTCAGAGGTCAGAGGTGCACAGGTTAGTTGAAGAGAGTAGTTCTGAGGTTGTGGCAGAAGCAGCAGTAGGAAGGCTCAGCACAGAGAGCACCAGGTAGCAAGTTCCAGAGGCTTGGTGCAAACACCTAAATGATGCACCTCCTGCTTTTTTGCAGTTGAATCTGGGCACGGCCAGGGCGTTGTTGTGGGGGGACTATAAAGATCTGCTGGTGGTTCATGGCTGGATGGCAGAGGTGAGCTAAGATGGGTCAGTGTTGGAGAGGCAGTGGTGAGTGACAGAGAGGGTTTTAAACTCTATTCTGCACTTGACTGGGAGCCAGTGCAGATGTGTTCTGACTTCAGAGATGGGGTCTCTCCTGCCTAGGTCCATCACAAATCTTACAGCATTAATTCGCAGGGTTTGTAGCTTATTAATGTTTTTTGGGATGTGCCAGCAAGTAGGACAGTGCAATAAACGAGTTTAGACCTGATTATTGTTCTCAAGGGGGCTGCGCGGTGTGTGGTGGTGGGGAAAGGACTGATGAGGTTTATTTTCTTTCTTTCTTTCTTTCTTTCTTTCTTTCTTTCTTTCTTTCTTTCTTTCTTTCTTTCTTTCTTTCTTTCTTT
>JAUEJG010188258.1:0-16340 GCA_032274985.1 Desmognathus aureatus | reverse complement strand
TGTAGCTTGCGCCATAGGGATTGTCACAGCACAAAATGGATGCAGCCAGGGAAGAAAATCAATCGCCGAAATCCTGTTTTATTAAACAGCTATAAAACTAAAAATGAGTGGAATTGAATTCAGGTGACTAAGAACACTTAAAAGAAAAAATTAAAGTGGCGGACTGAACTGTCCCTTTAATTGTTGTGTTTCGTATGTGTTTTTTGGAGCGCTATGCAAGCAAGCAAGAAAGAAAGAAAGAAAGAAATGTGCAGTGTTGGACTGGGACGAAAAACTGTACCTAGCACTGGAAAAAGAAGTGCCCTACATAGAAGAAAAAAGTGGCCCAAAATACGAAAAAATGGCCCAATTGGGCTGGTCAAAAGGGTGGTCCACAGACAGCAAATACACTTTTACTATACTTTATTGACTAGATTAAAGTGACACACGCCCATTGGCCTCAGGGCGTGTGGCGTTCGATCAAATCAGGATTTGCTCGAATTGCCCGACATGCAGTACAACCCTGACAATTTGGGTCACTTGAAAGTTTGCTTTTCTAAACAAGTCCGAATCCGTCTAACAATTCCGGGATACTGGCTCTGGACTGTAACAAATGGCCCAACAGGTCCTCTCTGATTTAGGAGGTAGTCGTTCACATGCAGTTCTCTGGACACACCCCGTCCCCTCCCCCTCCCCTATTTAAAGCCATGGTCTACAGGCGAGAGCAACCACACCTGAGGAGAGCCACAGTGTGTGGTCGGCCCCGTATTGACTGGTACTATGTAAGTAGTCTCTGCTCCGTTTAATATGAGGGAATGATAGGTTTTGCATAAGTAACTTGTTGCAATTGTTTGGCGGGAAAGTGCGAAAACTTCAGCATTTGATTAAAAATGAGAAACCGTGTTTTAGAAGTATACGTTTGGGCTGCTGACGGCTTGTGTACAGCAGTTTTTTGTTCTCAGTTTAAAAACGTGTTACTGGGTGCAATTTGCGGCATTAACTTTATTAAATATTTTAATGTTTATACTGCAATCCTTGGTGTGTGGGAACACGCTGTTCCCGTGGATATACTAATTGTTTCGTATTTTTGCTGTGGTCCTCCTCATCTCGCTACAGATGTAGCCCTCTTCTAAACGAGGGCGCGTTGTAAATGGCACTTTTAGTCCCGTCCCCAATAACGCTTACTTCTCAACGTTGTTTGGTTAAACGAACAGGTGACGCACTTTCACACAATGACCTGCGAATCTGTTCGGCAAGCTGACTTCGAAGGATGTAAAAAATAATTAATTAGGGTGTTGCTGGGGCAGAGGTCATAGGGGTGGTTCTCGAGGAGAGGGTGAAGTGCCGGGTTAAGTGCCTACATGAGGGAATCCAGCAACGCCGTAGGTCCTGCTGTCGGCCGGGCTTAGCTTCTGGGGAATCACAAAAATCATTAGATCTCATTACCACACTTTAACGTGTGTGCATTGAAAGCATTACAACACTTGGAGTACACCTTTCTTATGTGCGCTCATTCTGGTTCTTTGATGTTTCACTGTAAGTCCCGCCCTCTGCTTCATTTGAAAAAAACAGTGGGTGTGTGTATATAGTGGTGTTACTGAGCATGTGCACGTTTACCCGGGCTACTAGCTATGGGATTTTATCAATTCCATGGCCAGTTGTGAGGTCATCTCTGTATAAATACTTAGTATTATCTAGTTCTCTGGGTGTCTAGCAGAATTGTCATTTAGGGATGGCAGAGCTCGCTGATTGGCTGCCACCTTCCACACAAGATTCTAACAGAGCAGCTTACCTAGGCATCAAAGGGAAAGACCCTTTCATAATGCAAGGATGCACTTCAGGTAACACTTGAAACAATTAAAACTATAATGTGCATGTAAAATTAGGGTGGGTCACATTCACTCGGAATGCCGCTTTAAAGGCTGGTGTGTAGTAGGAAGTCGCTTGTGGTGGGGCCTGCGACCCTTGTGATCGATTTGCTTAGCTACAAACGCGAGCTAACGCCCAATTCTGGCTGTGACTTTGCCAAGTCATTGGTAGACTCAAATTCTTGGGTAAGCGAAATGGCATTGTCCACGTCACGACTTCTAAAGGACTTTTTATTTATTTATTTTTATTTTTTTATTGGCAATCTTGCACCATGCCAGAACGCTGGATTCTATAATGTAAACTCGTATTTTGTGGAGAGCGTTACGACTGCATTTTCAGTACTGTTGCTGGGGTCTTCCTGGTTTCTAAGCCATCGCTTTTTTTTATTTTAGTCCTAAAATGTGACTTCAGAAGGCCCCTGCACACCCTCCCCCTACAGGCATAATAACCTAAAGTTGGATAATTGGGTTGTGTATAATGGCGCATGCTGGTTGGGCAGACCCAGGTTGATTTCTCGAACTGCATGTCGTGTTTAGGAGCGGCGTAGACCGTGCCGAATAGAGGAGGGGGAGTGCACAGTAGTCAAATGAGTTTACACTGATGGTGACAAAGGAGGTGCAGTCCACCAGGTTAGAGAGATGGACTGCTTCATCATGATTCTGGAGGTCTATAACGCTTCAATCATATCTGGGTAACCTCAGTTTGTACCCTCTTAACCGTGGGATGGTCTGAGCAGGCTAACACAAGGCACTTCTCAGGGATGTTGGCACCACAGAGGGAAAACGAGGACCAATACGTAAATACATGATTGAAGGAGTGGGGACTTCTGCAATTTCCTCTGCCCCACCCCCCTAAGTTAAAAAAAAAAAAAAGTTTCCCCAACATGCCGCCTTGACCACCACTGTGGCTTTCTAGCTTTGCTGTGACCTTAGCCTGCCTCCCTCTCTAGCACCCCCTCAGCACAAACGCCATTCTACCTGACACCCCCCCCCCCCTTGCCCATCATTCTGCTTCTCTCCAGCCTCCATTCTCCTCCCACCATCACAATGCCTCCAGTCCCCCCTACTATTTAAAATGAGACTTGCACTGCTCAGTAATCCCCCTGTCAGTACAGGGTCTTTTGTAGTCTCTTCTGCCTACATAGGCGATAGAGCGATTACTGGTACAGGAAGGAGCTACTGATTATATTTTTCCTTCCACCCTGGCCATCTATCCTTGCCTCGCCTCAGCAACCCACCCACTTGTCACCGCACCAGTAAACATCCTGCATGCCTGCCCTGAGGCCCATGGGTGTGTGGCACGTTAATCTAGTCCGTAAAGTAAACTACCTTCTCCCTAGCCCCAACCACCCACCTTCTCCCCAGCCTCCACCACCCAAGTGCATGCAGAAAACTAATGCTATTGGCATCTAAGTGTTTATTAACTGTTTTTCACCCAAAGCACTCTTCGTTGACAGATCCTAAAAGATGCTTAAGGAATATATTGCCCAACATTAAAGGAACTATCAGGTTTTTCGTGCATTTTATAGTACTCAAGTTAGCACTTAAAAATACCTTTTTCCACAACACAAAGGTTGTTAAATTTTGTTCAGCAGACTGTATTTTAAAAATAGCTTGGAAAATTTGCATATTCTGCAGTGAGGCTGCTTGTTTTTGGGTGCCGTTGCTCTGCTATGGAGTTGCATAGCAACGAGGGTGATAAACCCATGCCTTTTAGCAGATGGGTGAGATGACTGGGGTGTGGGACATGAGGCATTCTTCACAGCCCATGTGCAGGCAGCTATTTTCATGAAGGCTGGGGAGATCACAAAACAGTGAAGTGAACACGTGCTGAGGTGGAGAGAAGAGGAAATGTTTACATCTCTGCTCTATAAAAGCACACATGCCATTGCATGGACTCAGTCCATATTTTACACACTTATTTCGCAGTGCCCCTTTAAGGAAAATATTGCCCAATCTAGACTAATGTCATGCAGGAAATGAAATTGGCTTTGTGTAACACTATTACAGCTCCATGAAACTAATGTACACGGTGTACACACCACAACTGACTCTTAAGAATTGTAGGTTGTGACCCACAAACAGGAGGCTGGTTGGTGAATATACAGAACAAAACACCACCATGAGAATCCATGTGCAATGATGGATGCTTAAATAATATATTCTTACCTTAAAGATATCATGTCTCTGGGTATCCAATACACATAATAACCAGGCTGGGTACTTACTACAGGGCTGCTGTCATATAACCTAGTCTTTGATCTGTTGGTCTAGCACTGTTGATTAAAGTTGACTCCTTTCACAGCCACACAAAACTGTCACTACTTCAAAGTGCCTTAAGCTTTGGTAGGAACATTAATGAAAAGTAGAGAAAATGCAAGAGATATTCTGCTGACAGTCCTAAACTTTGAGCCAACAAGACTACTGGCTCCTGCGAACCTTCCGTTTGATGAAACGGCTTCTATACAATTTCCTATTGCTAACCAGAAAAGGGTGACAGCTGTGTAACATGTTGAAGACTGAATTATTTGCTACTTAGATAATGGTTGCAGACTAAATTCAGAGCAGTAATTGATGGATCTTTTCTATTTCAGTGGCAGGCAACATGGCTGGAGGAATTGTTCCCAAAAAAGACGCCCTTGGGGTTGACATCTGTGGTGTGAATGAGGACTACTACATTGTCAGATCTGACTTGAACTGCTACATGAAATCCACCAACTTCAATGAAGGGACTGACCTCACTGTCCACAGCCTGCATCTTTCATGTCGGGGTGGTGACCATTACCTGGCCCATGACGATGACATGTTCTACATCATCAAAGGAACCAGCTATCGCAGAGTGTCCAACCTGAACACAGGCAGCGATGGCGTGGTGGTGTACAGTCTGCACCCCAACTGCCAAGGAGGTGATCATTACTTGGCAGCCCTCGGAAACTTCTACATCATCTTCCAGGAAAAAGGCACTTACCGCAGAGTGAGCAACATGCACTCAGATGACGATGCTGTTGAAGATACTTTGCATCCAGAATTCAAAAATGGTCTGTATTACTGGGGTGTTAAGGGCTGTTATTACTTCATGAAGCCTTGTGATGAAAGTGGAATCAATTACTACAGGTGCAAAGATTTACACTTGAGTGACGATGCCGACTCCTACTCCTTTCACCCAGATGTTCTCAACTTCCTCCCAGGAGGGCTTTCTATTACAAAAGGACCAGCTTATGGTACCTGGGAGTGCATCAAGACCATATCCTTTGATTCAGAGTCTCCCTTTGTTTCAGAGAAGGTCTCCCGAAAAGTGGGATACACACACCAGATGATGTCCAGCATTGAAGACAAGTGGAATGTGTTAATGTCTGCTCCCTACAACGCTGGTGATCTCACCGCAGCATTAGTCAAAATTCAGTTTTCTTTATCCTCCAATTATGGAGGAAAAAGTGTCAACACAAAGGATGAAACCTGGAGTGAGGCAACAGAAGTGGAAGAATCTGTAAACGTAACCCTGAAGCAGCCTGATGAAACCATGTGTATCTGGCAATACAAGCTTGGCCTTGGTGAAGAGGACGTTTTGTTCTGTCGAGATATGAAATTTGATCCTAGCAGCTCCCCACCCACTGAAATCCCACTTCCACCTGCTTGATGACTTTAGTTCAGGAGACTATTCTTCAGTCAGAATTGATGCTTGATCACCCTAGTAGTGTGGAGTTGTGAAACGACAGGTCAAAACGTAAACGTTGCTTTGTTCTATGCATTTCTTATGCATAGAAAGCTTTCTGAGTCCTGAGGTCAATGCAAGTGCATTTTTCAGTAAACTTTGTCAAGCAGATAACTATGGCTCTTGTTTCTTTTTAGTTTTTGTGAAGCATGTCTGTAGTTCATGCCAGCAAAGGGGGGTGATGACTGTGAAGAAAAAGCTGATGAATGGTGGGCAATGAACAAATTGAGTGACGAGGTGGTTGAGGCTGATGATTGTTGAGGTGTGGAGGGAAGAAGGGTAGTGGCAACCCCCCAGACAGCAGTTCTTAAACCTTGCCAGGACCCCACTGAGCTCTAAATATGGGTCCCATTGAACAGAAAAATATTTGTTAGAACCCAACAGAAAACTGTAATTTCTCCACCCTTTTTTGGAAAAAAATATCACCAATATTCCTTGCAAGCAGCAAATCTTGCCAAGTGACACCAGTTTGGTCTCGGAACTGGTTCTGCAGGACCCTTCCCCACCCCCCTGCCATTTGCTTGGCTCTCATTCTGCCACTGCTCCCCCCCCCACTGCCATGGTGCTATAATCCTAGTTTGAGAAGCACTGCTCTAAGGACATGTTGAGGGAGGAGTGTGACCTGCAAGATGACTAAGAATGGAGCTCTCTATCGCCAATTCTAGTCTCCCAGAGACCAACGAATAGACTACTGTTCTGGTGTGGGATTGTAACACTTCCTTAGGGGTTGACAGGGGAAGTATCACCTGGGCAAAAGATGCCCCATTGTGTATTAACCCCCCATTGACTGATCTTATTTTGTATAAGACCCATGTTACACTGAGAATTTTAATGCTCACCACAACCACTTCTACATCACTAGTAAGGCTGACCTCTTTTGTTGCGCCCTCTTCAGACAGTGGACAATTGGTGCAGAGCTCCAGGTCTGCCACACCCCTGATGAGCCACTGTGTGTACCCAGCACAACTGTTAAAAATCAACTGACAAGAAGCCAGCACTGCTGATAATAAAAATCCACCCCTGTTGCCCCTCCAGCAATAGTTGGCCTTGTAGGGCACGCCACATTCACATTGTTTGGGGATACCTTTTGGTTAAGTTCTTGGTAATCGGTAACCTGTGGGTAGTGAAGATACAATAATTGAGATCCTCTTGACTGGGGACCCAGGTCTTACAGCAAATACAGCTACTCTTAATATTCCTACAACAGGGAACCAGCTCTCTACCTTAGAGGTAACTGTACATAAACTTTGCTGGTGGTTTTAGCTTTCAAATGTTTTCCTACAGTCTGCGTTGTGGTGCTCTTTAATTGTTCCTTTTTGGGCAGGAAGCACTTGGGGGTTTGTTTGGGTGGTGGAAACAATGGCCCCCTCAGCACATCTTTCCACTAAAATTTTAGCTGGAGTAAATATGGCCAACTATCTTTCCAACATTGGAACTTCATCCACACACTGCTGGCTGGTGCCTCTTCTTAGCGTTTGATAAAGCTGCTTGGGGGCTGGCACCCTCTCCAACCATCACTATCCACTTCAGGACAGTGAAAAGCTTATCTCGAAGGCCTTCATTGCCTGTCTGGGCCTGTCTAGGCATTGGTTGGCACCCAGCCCACCACACCATCTATTTGGGAAGCACGGCCTCTCACCCCTCCGTTGCCACCACCTTTGGCAGCCCCCTGCATTTCTCCCCATAGCTCAGCCCATCCACCACACCCTCACCAACAATTGCTCCCAGCCCCCACGCCAGGCTCACTAGACTTTGGTCCTGGCCCTCATCTCCTGCCCCTCACTTTCCGTCATCTGACCACCCCCTCACCATCAGGCTCTGTTCATGCACTCGCCCACTCCCACACACTACCACTATCTAACACACCGGTGTATCACTCCCTCCAGTCCTCATATCTCCACCCACCCTCCTCAGAACAGCACCTGTAAACTCTCAAATGCACCATCTGGTCCCTCGTAGCCCACATGCTTGACATCCACAACATTGACATCTTTGCTGTCAAGTCCTGGCTTCACAATGTCGCTGGCCCCACACTCACTTGCCATACCTCATTTCCCCCCACCCCCCCTCCAACTACACCATCCTCCTTGACAACTGCCCATCTAAGAAAGGCAGTGTTGACCTCAGTCACAAGACCACGTTCAGCCTGAGAACCACCGATACCACCGTCCCAGGCTGTGAAATACTAACAACCAACTGCTCATCTCTGCCGAAGCCACCCTCAACTTCATACTTGTTAACTGTGCCCCTGATTCTCTGGGCTCCCTCAAATCTGACAACCAACTTCTCACCACCATCTTCCTAGGTGACCTAAATCTCAGCTTCAATGAACCACTAGACAAAGATGCAACCTCCCTTGATCTTGCATTCTGTGAACTGGGCTTAACACGGCTCATCAACCTCCCCACCCACTTAATTTTGCCCATGGTCTGACCATTATGCCCTCATTTTTCTCCCCCATGCAAAATCTCCCCTCCTCACCTGGAACTCATGCCTGCTCACCAAAAGACACCCTCCCCTGCTGTTTAAATTACCCCCTGAACGCCTAGTCTCTGACCCCTCCATTCTGGCCACCACATACCACTCAATCCTCAAATGTCATGAACCAGCTTGCACCTCTGAAGCTCATAACCCCCAAATCCATGAAGCGCAACAAATCCTGGTTCACCCCAGAACTCCTAGACCTTCTATCTGCCAAATGAACTACTGAACATCTGAGGCGCAAGACCGCCCATCACCGCCAATAAAGATTCATACACCTCAGTACCCAAAACCTACAACAAGTGGTCCTCAAGGCACTGCTCGCATTGCCAAAGCAGACTCTGAGGAACTTGCCAAGGTTCTCAGAACTGGAAAACCAATGACGACATCAAAAACAATGCTTGGTGCGCAGGCATCCAGACACCCTCAATGGCAAAAGCGCCAAAAGCCAAACAAGCTGTGCTCATGGCCAAATACCATTCCAATCCCCCCTCTTCTCACTTTGCTCCTGTAACTGAGGTAGAAGTGGCCGAAATAATACAAGGGCTGAAACCCTCCATTTGCAAGGGTGACGTTTGCCCCATGCCTCTAGTGAGAGACTGTTACAGCCTTGCTTCCCCTTCATTACTACTCAACTCCTTCTCCTCTGGCCTTGTCCCCTCCTCATTGCAGTTTGGGTCACCCCTCTACTCAAGCCTTCCATGGACCCCTTCCCCCACAACTATCACCACTGTCCCCTTCCGCCTAAAAAAAATTCTCAACAGTGTAGCCTATTGCCAGAGGTAGCTCAAGCATCATATTCTCGGTACCTGGCAGTCAGTCTTCTGCCATTCACATAGCACAGAAACAACCCTCCTAGACAAATCCAAAGACTTGTGATAACTCTCCACCCTATTTCTCCTTGGTCCCTCAGCGGCGTTCAATCTCATTGACCACCACCTTGCCAACTTCTACCCTGAGGCCACCAATTGGATAACCTTCTTTTCAGCTAGCAGAACCTCATGTGTTGGTCCTCGCACTGCCACCCCCACAGTCGTGCAGGGTACCCCAAGGCTCCTGTCTCACTCTATACCACATATATACTAAACCCCTCTTCCACTAGCTGGAAGCATTATGGGTCTCATATACTAACTATGCAGATACTCTCTTACCCATCGCCATCAATCACGTCACTGATGCCTCCACCATCAATTGCATCTGAGACTATCCAGGCCTGGATGGCCACCCACCACCTCTGCCTCAACAATGACAACTGAGATGCTTATTGTCGGAACACTGTATTGCCTAAAAAAAGTTGGGTCCTGAATACCAATATTTTTTTACATTGACGGAAACCCTATCCTGGTCTCTAAGCATGTCAAAACCCTTGGAATCGCCTCTGCAGCTTATCTTAACCGGACCTTCCGCTCCTCTCCATTGCACAAGCTGTCATCAGCTACATCCTGCTCACGGGTACCACTGCTAAAAACGCCACCAACTGCAAGTAGTCCAAAACAATGTGCTGCAAATGGCAATCAGCATCTTATGTTCTGAACACCTCACCAAGGCCAGGTGCGATGCACACTGTTAAAGCAATGATCGATTTTAAGACTCTCCATTGTGCACTGCTCCCTCATAGCACTGCCCTGGCCTACCAATATCTCACTAGAAAAGCCAACACTGGCTGTCTAACGACAACCACACACTCCAAGTCCCCAAGTGCCAGTGTCACCATCACAGCACCCACCCTCTGGAATTCCCTGCCAGCTAATCTCTGCACCAAGCCATCATACTGGTGTTTCAGAAAACTCCTCAAGACTGGCTCTTCAACGGCTACAAACACTTACTGTTGTACTGTCTTGAACAGACTCTTGGCTGCACTGTTCTTGATTTCATGCCTAACCCTTTGTTCTACTGTAAACAGCGCCTAGCTGGCTGTGGGTGCTCTACAAAGACTAAAACAGCAGATTCAAGCTCATCTGTCTGTGCCTATATGTGTGGAAGTAGGCTGTTTTTCGTTCCCTAACTACAGTAGATTCCCTCTTCATTAGTCCCACTGCTGTTAAAGCCCAAACAGAGATTGTACTGTTACACCATCCTCTCTGACGCCTAAGTGGGATAGTATATGCTGCAGAATGAGGTGAAGAGCTGGTGAATGGGCTGACCCTTAAACAAGGGCCAAACCAAATCCTCAGAGGGGGTTGTAGGAACTAAAATGGAGATGCTGTAAACTAATGATATAACACAAACTGGAGGAAATGTCAGCTATAGCGCTTCTCTGGGATAAGAATTGCAATACTTACAGGGACAAAGGTGAAAGGATCAAAACTTGAGAAAATATACAAATAAGTATGGTATGGTGAATATCCTGTGGCAATTGGTAGTGTTGATGGTGAACAGAATCACAAGGTGACACAGACCGACCTCTGACCATAAAGATCCATTTTCGCATGTTGCCCAAGTATTGGGTGGAGAAACCAGGATCTTCTAGGAATTCTCCAGCAAAACAGAATTTCAAGCATCTTACAAACTGCTAATTGTATTGGGCGAGAACCCGAACCACCACGAAATGCCACCAGAGCCTATTCTACCCGGATTACAAGCAATGGAGGAAAGCTTTGTTATTTGCTTGTCATGCAAACAAACTGCTATTTTGTTTTATATGGCTTCATTTCCTTTCAAAGCAGCACTTCACAGTAGATATAGCTGTAATTTCCACTGTATTTGGGGATCATAAGTGGTCATTGAAAAGCACTGTAAATCCTGCCCATTGTAATTTCTTCTGTGAAGAAATCTTGCATGTTGTCATATTTCATGATGTGGTGTTTGATTTCCATAAAACGAATGCTAAATCCTGGCATTCTCACAGGTGTAAGTACTTGGCTCACGCCATGAGTTTAAAGTAATCCAATTTTATTGGAAAAATGTCATGGGACTAAAAATGGAATTACAACAAAAACATTAAAATGGTTTAAGTAAATTCATAGCTGACGTGTGCCAAGTCCCCTATGGTACAGTCTACCACTGTATAGTGCAGTGAACATCACAATATAGGGATGATATTCATGGCCCGTTGCAGTTAGCTAGCTTGGTAGGTGAATTGCTCATGGGCGACAGCCTGGTGCTGACGTGCAGTAGTCCGGCTTAGCCTGATGGACTAAGTGCTGGCTGTGCACGCCCAGTGATTTGCAGTCGTGCGCAGCGGGGAGCCTGTGCTTGCCTGGTGGGGAGCTTTGTGACTCACGCGAAGCGCCCCACCAATACCTGCTCTTTATTGATTTAGATTTTCATAAACTCACCTCTACCAATATACTTTTTCTAATCTTATGTAGCATTTCAGCCAAAACAGACATGTTTTAAGTCCACTGCTTTGCAAAGCACCTAAATGTCTGCAGTAGATAGCTGTGCACTGCCTCAAGTTTTTTTACATTTGATTTCTATAACTTAACTGCATTAGTTTAGAATGCAAATTGGTTTGGGGTCATTGGGACGCATACGGTTAGGTCGCAGTTGTGTGACACAACCATGTGTGTGTCTGTGCAAATTTGGGGAGGACTCTAGGAGTTTAGATTTACTATTCTAAACTCCAGTCTGAGCAATTTGGGGAAGGGGCTTCACTCCTGGATGGTGTAAACCATGCATTGAAGTTGTCATGACTTTTACTGTAAGTCGAATCAAACAGTTACCTGCAAATTGAAAACTAAAATGTTTTCAAATGTTTTATGAATTAAAGTACAAAACTGCATACAGTATGTAACAAATGATTTATCTTAAGTTGGTACATGTATGTGGGTGTACCTGTTCCTGTGTAAAATAGGGGGGATATTATGGGAATGCCTGCCACAGCAGTGCAAACTATAATTTGACACATCCAATATTTCCCTGTGATGCAAGTAACACCCCCTCCCCCAAAAACTCTGGTACAGTGTTCCTTGGGCCCATTCTGGATGGGATGGGATGGGGAGGAGGCGGATAACGGTGTGAAAGGTCAATGCATGAATCCTTGTGTGTGGTTTCAAATCCTTTTTTATGCTATTATACCTGGGGTGCAACACTGGTGTTCATGTGTACCTAGTACATGGTGCACCGGTGTAATGGTAGACTGAGCATACCACACTACAGGTTATGCACTAATTTGAGACATTCTTTAATATAGCTTTGTATTTTTTTTAAATCTTGTGTATATATAGGGAGCATTTTGAGCATTGTGGCTGTGACCTATGAACCCGAATTTAGTGTGGCCTATTTTGAAGCATACACTTTGATCAGTTTTAATGTGCAGTTATGTTCACTGAACCTAAATGAGCCTGTGATGTTACTATAGGGGATAGCTTAGCACATTAAATAACATGGCATATCCATTCCTTTTAAATGGGCTGAATGCTGGAAAAATCCAGCATGAACAAACTGCTTTGAGCATCATAATATCCCTTTCATGGATCCCGGAAGTGAATGCCTGACGCAGCCCATTTCCATGGATTGAAATATGGAAGTGCTGTATGCCTGACCTGAACGTTCACACCTGCTCTGAGTGTAGAATTCGACCCCACAGTGTTAAATCATACATGGATAGTTGCGCACACCTTCAGTACAAAATGTCAATCTGCTTCTCTGAGGAAGGGGCACTGGGCTCCCTTCCTTCTCAGGGTGTAGCATCTGATGGGGGTAGGCTAAGAAGACCCCTGCCTCTTCTGGTATTGTATTCTGAGCTTTTCCAACTGTTCTTTACACCGCAAGTGGGTCAGGTACAAGGCTTGGTTCTCCTCTGTCAGTTCTTCGTACTCCAAGACCAACTCTGCGCCATCGCCATTTTCCTTCTCTGCTTGACCCAGTCTGGCAATCGGCTCCTTTCTGAAACGGCAAAACAAACGATGGTTGGAAATGTAAATGTGATCCAATCTTCATGTAACAAGATCCTCTACGTCATTCATTTTTTAAATTTTAGTTAAACATAGCTGCCAAGTATCTGTGACACCTTTGGTCAGTTTCTGGTCAACAACACTTTGCATTCTGGACTTTGTAGTGTCTGGTTTCCCCATAATAAGTACTGGATAAAATTTCACAGCATGCAAAGTTTGGTGGGATATAAAACTTGGACTGGTTGAATATTTCTCACACTTGTCTAGGCCGATTCAATTTTGCTGTTTAAATGTCCATGTAGGAATGAGTATATTGATTGGAAAATTGTTTGCACCTACCCAACCTGAATGAGTTTGTTGATTACTCAGAATTTTTCTGTAATCGCCAAATCCCTTAACCACTGTCCTGCTGAAAAGATGATATAACAAACATGGAAAGGACCCAAAATAACCCACTACTACC
Source organism: Desmognathus aureatus (assembly GCA_032274985.1). Taxonomy (NCBI): domain Eukaryota; kingdom Metazoa; phylum Chordata; class Amphibia; order Caudata; family Plethodontidae; genus Desmognathus; species Desmognathus aureatus. Next base: position 2,999 of record JAUEJG010188258.1, on the reverse strand, counting down.
AACTAAAGGTCCAGCAGTATGCAAACAAACAAATATGTTGGGAGCGGGATAAATTCTTATACTTTTGATGTACCACAGGACAGTTACATTAATAGTCTGTCAGTGAAAAAATTAATTATATACAAAGTCACATAGAGAAGCGTTTTAGAAAAACATTTGAGAAAGGCCAAACAAATAATGCAGCAAATAGAAGAAAATTAGTATAAAAAATATATCATATTTTATTGTCTCTAAAAAAAACCAAAAAAACAGCAAATTCAAAGAAACTTGTTTTCTTTTCGTGACCTGAAACCAAACAATACATACTAGATAAACAAGAGAATTAAATACATTACATTCATATACAGACTGAAGATAAAGGAAGCAAAAATTAAACACAACAAAGCCTCCCTTAGACTGTCAGGCTGGGCTGTAAAAAGAAACAATACAACAATTTTTTCTTTTTTGACTCCAATTAGTTGTATGGAGATGAATTGGTACAGCACACTGAAAACACAGGACAAGCCAACAGCTGTTTCGGTTCAAAAACGTTGTTCAAGCAGAACCTTCCTCAGGGCAAAACGTTGTTTGTAAATAACAGGTCATCTAAAGCTAAACAAAAAATAGCATCACTTAAAATTAAGTAAAAATTAATTTACATTGCAACATTATTGTGAGGCCACCACCAAGGAGAAGGAGAAAAACGCACCCAGTGAAAAGTGCTCCCTAGTATCCACACCAACATCCAAACTCACAGTTTATACCCATTGGGGGGACCTACCAATTATCAAGGTCCCGCAACTCAGAAAGCCATAGGACTAGGAAAGCGGCCAAACTCAATTGGGCTGTAAGACAACATCATAAATTGAGTCAAAGCAAAAGGGCACCTCGCACAGAAGATGCCAATAGAGGCCAAGCAAAGGTCACTCGCTTACCCAGCTTTCAAAGGAAGTTTAACCAACTGGAGAGGAAGAGGAGAGATGACGGGACGTGCGGAAAATTCCTGAATTAATCTAAAATCAATAAAAAGGAAACACTCAAACCTAAGAACAAACAAGGAAAAGGAAACGAGAAACGAGACGGAAGGGAGACGCCCACTTACTATGAAAGGGATTCGGTAATTTGCTCACGGCGTGCACCACAAACACGCCACCAGGATGGGGTAGAATGGCCACTGACACTCCACTCTCGGCGTGGGAGGGAGGCCACCACTTAGCGGCCCAACCCCCGGGCAGCGTATATATAATATCACTGTCAGCTGTAAACAGAAAAACGCCAGTTAGGGCCAAAAAAGACTCCCTCCATTACCACACATCTAATTGTGCAGGTATATACTTACACAAAAGAAGCTTAGTCAAGAATCCCAACTCAAAATTAACCAAGAACTGCAGTTTCTTTTTTTCTCTTTTTTAGTTGAATGGCACAAACGTCTACAAAAACAAAAACAAAAAGGGCCCAATAGTCAAAAAGCCATACCAGCTAACAACCACACTTACTCGCCAACCCTCCGGTACTTACTTCACGGATTCCCGCAACCACACCCTCTTCTCACAGCATCAAAACGGCAAAATACTAAACGACACACTGCTAGACTGCCCTCTATATATTGCGCAAGCGCGGAAACGAGTCACCGCACGTAAGCCGAAGGAGTACCGTATACCACCTAAGAGTCTCGCAGGGTAAGCCACAAAGGAAAAAGTAACAAGACGCTGCATACGTCATTTATTAACCAAGGCCATCCTGTGGCTGCAAAAACCCCAACCACAAGAGGGGTACTAAGGAACCGGAGACCCTTCAACAAAAAGGGGTTCCTCTTGCAGCGGAACCTGCCATGTCTGCTGATGTAATACCAATCTTTAATTTGAGCAATAGAACCTTAAATGCTGATGAAGAACGAGTCCTTTGCAAAGGTCTATCTTTTGTTCCTACCCAAAAAGTTAGTGTCCTTCAAACCCAAGAGGAGGTAGAACAACTATTCAGAAAGATTAGACTGAAGTATTTCTTTAGGGAGTCGGACAGTTCTCGAATTGAGGAAACTACGGGCCTAAGAGAAAAATCCACTTTCCTCCCTCCAGCTTACAAAATGCCTTCCAACATCCTGGCATTTGAGTCTATGGTAAGAGAGGAAGTTGCAACTATCACTAACACCAACATCTTTAGGAAAGATAATCTAAGTGTAGGGGAACGTCGGGCCCTTCTAAACCTCCAGAATGATCGTGATTTGGTGATCAAACCGGCTGATAAGGGTGGTGGTATTGTGCTACTAAAGAAGGAGTACTATGAGGCAGAGTTACTCTCACAAATTTGAACACACATTACTATGAAAAATTAAAAAAAGATCCCACTATCGAGCTTAGTGGATTGATTAAACAGCATACCAATACAGGCTTTCTAGCGGGGTGGCTAGGAGAAAAAGAATTCCAATTCCTTAACCGGAAGGGTGCGAGGGTGCCAGTAATCTATACCCTCCCAAAGGTGCACAAAAATGCCACCAAGCCTCCGGGACGTCCGATTGTTTCTGGGTGCGGTTCCATTTTGGAACCCGTGAGCCAGTACGTAGATTTTTTCCTAAAACCCTTAGCTAGGGAAACTCAGACCTATCTGTTGGATACAACACATGCCATTAACCTTCTTGAGGGTTTCTCCTTTTATGAGAATTTGGATCTGTTGGTGACATTGGACATTTGTTCCCTGTACACTAATATCCCCCAACAGAAAGCCCTGGAAGTAATTCGGAATTCTCTGAACCAGAGAACTGATGTGACTGTTCCCACTGAATTTATAGTGGGTTGCGCTGAATTAGCACTGTGCCATAATTTCTTCAAATTTCAGAATTCCTACTTTAAACAAGTACACGGGACTGCCATGGGCGCAGCTTTTGCGCCCAATATGGCTATCCTTTATGTAGACAAATTTGAGAATGATTTCATTTTGAATTCCATTAATCCGTACTTAGACAAAATTGTACTGTTCAAACGCTACATCGATGACTGTGTGATGGTGTGGCGGGGTGAGGCAGA